>VYZR01124276.1:25617-43164 GCA_013400675.1 Oxylabes madagascariensis
TTTTTTTTTTTTTTTTTTTTTTTTTAAGCTCTGCTTGATTTCACATTTTTCTAAATGCTACCTACTCAGATTGGTTCTTCGTGGGAGCAGACAGCAATGTCGCCATGGGTGGCACCATTTGGGTGGCTTCTCTCAGTGGCAGAGCCCTCCTGCCAGGAGAGAGAGGCTGGGGGACCATAATACTGGGTGGAAAGCCAGTTTATGAAGCAAACATCAGTATTTTCAAAATCATCAACCAAACTTCCTACTTGCATGAACAGACTGATGAACAGCAACATCATAAAGCCTTTGCAGCTCTGTTTTCCCCATCCAACAGAAAGAGTAGCAAATGCAATTCCTCAAATATTGCTAATTTAATAAAACAGCGAGGATAGGGGACACAGGACTGGGAGGAGAGGCAAGAATAGCATGCAGGTGTTTTCCTGTCCATGAGGATGTAAGCTTAGGCCTGAAGTAGTGTTTGTCCTCTTCCCAAATGAGGAGTGACTGGGGCCAGCTCTTCCTGGGCTTTGCTTGATGCAATCATTCCTAGAGAGGTATGAAATTTCTGCATCTAAGGGGACTGAACTTTACCAGGACCACTTGGACAGATTCCCACTCAAACAAGGCTTGTAGGAAAGGGTTGGCTGAGTCACTGCTGTGGGAGAGGGTGCAGTCAGCAGATAAAATGTTTGCATCTCTTGGTGCTGTCAGAAAGAGTGTTAAATTAAGTGTAAGAGAGATACATTGTGCCTAAGGCTCAATTAACTGTTCCTTTTCACCATGAAATCTTGCACTCGTGCTTTTAGTATGCCTCTTGCTTTTTAACTGAGCTTTGACTACCACCACCTATTTAGCAACATCTGCCTGGGGTTCAGCCACGTCCACACGGCAGCAGCTCTTTCAGGGCTGTGGTTGAAGTGAGCGGTGAGCTTCAAAAGGACAACCTCATTTCACCAAGTGAGTAAGCAGAGCTTGGGCCATAGCAGGCTCTGAAGGGTGGAATAGCTCTCAGCTATGGCAGCACTGGGAAGCCCAGAAGCCATGTAAGAGGAAGCTGAACTGCAAGTAGAATTGGGGTCTGTGGCTGTGATTTCCTGGAGAGGTTTAATTAGGACATAGCACTGTGGATAACATTCACTTCTGGGAGTTTTTGTATTTGCAAATGTAATTTGAATTTACTGGAGAAACCCTGTGCAATGACCGTTTCCATATTTATCTTGAAAACTTGACCTTTCACTGCTGCTTTCTGCCCTGTTGGTCCTCTTTGGTGACACACAGAGCTCCAGGTGGTCTTGATGAACTCATTTCCCTTTCCTCAGATTTTCCCTGAAAGTTGCTGCAGCTGGTGGCTCACACAACTGTTTCTGCTTTATGACCAGAAGCTTTCAAGGAAGCCAGCTTGCTGAGACCTGGATTTCTGACAGAGAAGAAAAAATCTGAAGGTAGGAACCACTTTTTTTTTTTTTTTAATAAATCATTAAGTAGTGAGAAAAGTAGGGTCAGAAAGGCCCCTGCCTTCATTTTTCCATCTGAAGATTATCTTTGAACACAGGAGCAGACTCAATCGGTGGATCCAAGTAGGACAAAAACATGGACAGGTTTCTCCATGACTCACACATCCGTGCCCAGGGAGGGCTAGTCCTGCTCATGGCTGCCATCTGAAACTCAGAAGCTGCATATTCCCGAAGAGCTTTTTGTGGCAACTCCCACTTAAAGAGATCTGGCTGTCTTCTTATCCTACTACATTGGGGTTTTAGCCTGGATCTGTTCTCTGTTGGGGTTTAACAGTTGGCTCTATAACCCATCATGCTGGTGCTGTGAAGGAGATGGTTGTGCCGAAGTGCAGCTGAAGGAAGGAATGGCTGGAGATGTAAGGGTGAAGCAATGGCCCCATGAGCACAAGCATTGCTAGAGAGGAACCCGAATCAAGAGATGGTGGTCTCAGACTCTATCCAGAGTTAAACTGCACAGGCTGTAGTAATAAAGCCACGGCGCTGGGTCTTTCCCCTTGTTGACCCCCCAGGTGCCATGCCCTTCCTCAACAGGGGGTCTCTGCTGCCAGGGACACCCCCCTGTTTGCATCATTTGGTTATGGAGCTCTGCTCACAGCAAGCCAAAATACTAATAAGCAGGGACTGAGATGGTCTGACTTAATTAACATCTGTGTTTTCCTATCATAAGTCCAGCTGCTCTCAGGGGTCCGATGCTGGCTAGCTCAGCACCCCAAGGAGCTAGACTTCGATAAAGAACCAAGATAAAAGATTCCGAGACAGCTCTTTCTCCTTTCCTGGGGGCCGCCCTAGGTCTTTATTTGATGCTGACTGTAGATGTCCGGCCAGTCACTGGACAGCGGGAAAAGCGGAAGAGGCCCTAGACCTCGTGGACCTTGGTTTTGTCACCAGAGGGACAGGGGTGGGAGATGGGGATTGACCCTAGCCAATGGGCAGGCCAGGGGGAGGGGTTGGGGCAGACCAGGGAATTTTGGTCTCAGGAGAGGGGCGGGGAGAATACATATGGAATGTCCCATGTGCCTATGTACAGCGTGCAAAACCCAAAACACCCAGTGCAAATAACAGCAAAGTGAACTTACAACCTTAACGCACTACAACATTTTCCCTCTTGATATTAATAATAAAACAGCTCTTGAGCTGGCAAATATAAGAACACTTCCATTATTTTGGACAGTTCAGGGTTTTTTCAGGCTATGGATATCTGAACAGCAAGAAAAGACACAGGCACATTTGTTGCTGCTGATTCTGACTTAGGCTTTGTCCAGCTACTTCCATGATCATATTTTCAGTAGCAAGCACAAATACCACCATTGATTCATTGGTGTTATGGACATATCACTTGCAGCAATAATGGAGGTGAGTGCTCAGAGAGGATGCAGATGTTTTTCTTCCACACCACATATCATCCTATTGGATACTGTTATAAATGAAATAGCCAATTTTTAATAATAATGATTTATTATGCAAATTAATAAAAATATTCAATGAGCCACGAAAATGAATTTGGGCAGCACCGAGCCTGGGAGACAATGCTGGGTGACTTACAGGTCTGGTGTACTGGACACAGTTCAGTAAGTTCACACCTACAGGGAGTTTTGGATACAATTTATACTGTTACAAGGGAGGGAGTAGTTACAATAGGTCTTTTGGGTTTAAATGTTTCTCTTTACAAATTCATAGTTTGGGGGTTTGGAAAAGTCTTTCTGGTAAATTGGAGGGGAAGCTGATTACATCTTCGGGATGATGGGGTCCAGGTGTCTTTTGTCCATGAGATCTGTATTCTCGGAAGTCTGTTTTCGTTCATGAATGTCAAAAAGATGATACTTCAGATTTCCAGGAAAGTTCTCTTCTCTGTGTCGAGGTGAGACTTTCATTGCCGATGGGCAGATGTCAGCTCCTAGGTTTCAGGAACATCTTCTTTTCAGAGTCTAGGGAAACGCCTCATCACTGAGGGGCAGGCGATGTTCGAATATTTGCATTTGTATGTGTGTGGCTGTTGGTGAACAAAGCTTTTCTGCTTGGTTAATTTTCTTTCAATTGCAAAGGGCTTTCGGGAAGAAAGGTGTTCCTGTTTCCTCCTCTTCCCTAATATGAATTACTATATTCTATATACTACAACTATCACGAATTATCCCATAATACTATATACTACAACTAACACGAATTATCCATAATATTTTCAACAGATATCCCTTGTCCTTTCACATTGCATAATCTGCCATAAACCAAAAACAATAGCTGAATATTGCAGCTTTCTGAAGGTACATGTATGTTGCTCCTCCAGTGTCTCACCTAGCTGTAAAACTGCTGACCCAGCAAGATGAACAAGGCCACGTCTGATTATGAGAGGCTCGGGGAGGAAAATATTAATGGCTGAGTTTACCTGACCCTTCCTCTTAACGAGTCCGATTTCAAGTTATTGATAGTGTTGACAAGTGGTGTGGGCAGAATGTTTCTGTGTTGGGTGTCTGTGTGTGACCTGTACTGTCTCAGGAAAATTTTGGCTAAAACAAGACAGTCATTTCTCCATACCGAAGAGAAACAAGCTTTATTAGTACAACAAGAAAACCACATCCTCTTTGATTAAATTTTCTAACATAGCTATGCCCTGTCTTCAGACATACAGATAGTCTATTACTCTCTGCTCCATGACTGTTGATATCAGAAGCCATTAAATAAAAACAAAGAGCAATATTCTTTCACTTCCCACATTTCCTTCAGTTCAGGCAGGCTATGCCAAGAAAGTATGTGCCATCCTTGAGTGGAATAGAGCATTCCTGGGAATTGTTCCTCCCAGTTGTAGGGTGCTAGTACGTAACTGACATTATTTTACTTGTTTTATGTATTATTGTAATTATTACATGCTGTTATATTAGTAATGATAATAATGTTAGGGAGACATTGTCCCTGGTATGTTCAGGGCCTCCAGTATTTGTGTTCAAGTGTGGGATTTGGGTGTACATTAGTAGAGCAGGTAAACAAAAATCAGAACCTATATTGAAAAAATCAGTGGTTGATATCTGGGAGAAGAGGTTAATAAACAGGATCTGAAAAGAGAGAAGGATGGAGCTTGAGAGGGACAGCATGGCATGATTAGGTGGCAAAACGAGAGAGATTTAACCTGCCTTTTTGTGCATCGGAGGGGTCAGTGCAGTTCATTCCCCCACCCTACAGCAGTGAAGCAGTCCAGAGCCTCTCCAGCAGTGCAGCCGTGCTGTCAGCCCGGGGCTGCTGTGCCAAGCAAAGACAGAGCAGAGCAGTCCTGGCACATCTCCTTTGCTGCCCGGGACTGGGCTGCGCTGCGGGTTCTGGCCTGGGGCCAGCCGGAGCCTCTGCCACAAACAACACTCGGGTGCCACAGCGAGCACTGATTTCAGCTACCTCGGGGGGTATGGCAAAAATCCGGCCCACAGGCTTTATCTGAAGAAAGATTGCAGACGTTTATACGTGCTGATAGTTCTTGGGTCTCCTATGTCCATCTCGTAAAACACACCAAGGATCTTCCCAGATAAAAAAAGGCACATCATTTGGCAGAGAGTCACATCTGCAAGTATATGAGAATGAAAACATCCGGAGAGTGCTGTCCTTGAAACAAAATGCCCAAGAGCTCAAAACCATGGAGGGGAATGGAGAGTGAGTGCCACGACGGCAGCACATTCCCGTCTCCTGCCTCCTTCCTACCAGCAATCATTAGCCATCCCGGGCCAGAAGCCAGCAGAGAGGCGAGTACTCAGCTGGATGCCTGGGCTGAACGCCTTCATCCCAGGAGCCAGGGCAGCAGGAAGGAGAAGAGTGGTGGCTCTCCACAGCCTGGCTCTGCGGGGGCCAGGCACAGTGGCGTGATGCAAGGACTTGCTGCCCGGCACTATGCCCATGTCCTTTTAAAATTGTCATCCCACTTTCCAGCAGGAACCCTATGCCTTCTTCACCAAAGCATAAACACAGAACAAGGGAACAATGACTGCTCATTCATTGTGTTATAAATGAAATAGCCAATTTTTAATAATAATGATTTATTATTACAATAATTGAAAACATTTAATTTGCCACAATAATAAATTTGGACATCACCGAGCCCGGGGATCGGTGTGGGGTGGCTTCCCAGAGACCAGCATAAGGCTTAGGCCCTGACAGTCCACCGAAGATGGGAAGTTTAGGGTATACCTTTATACTGTTACAAGCAAAAGAAAATACAATAGGTTCATTTAATTTTAAATGGTCTCCCTATACAGATTCATAGCTAACAGGGGATTATATGAATGCTCGAAACAGTCTTATGTTGATTTTTGAAAAGGTCGATCATCTCTCGTGTTGATGTATTTCAAGTGTCTTTTTCCGGTCCCGGGGCTGTTGTGTTACTAAAACTGGTTTATGGTGACGAAGTTTCACGAGGTGGAACTTAAGGCATGTCTTTGGTATCTGAAGATCTTACTTCAGTGTTGGTCCAGGTGTTTTCCTTTTCAGATGTACGGAGAGTTCTTCATCACTAGGAGATGATTTCATCACTAGGAGATGATTTCATCACTAGGAGATGGCTGTCTTATTTGCATCTGTATGGAGTGATTGCTGTTGGCTAGAGTGATTAGTTCTTTTGTATTTGCAAAGGACCCTCGGAAGTTCTTGGCATTTCTTCTTTCCTTGCCTTTTTGTTACAATCTTTTATTTTCTATATTAACACGAATTATTCTCATTATTTATTACAATTGCATGTATGTTTGTTTCAAGAATCAAAGTTTATACAGTTTAAGGCTTCCACATGCCACTTTCACCCCCCTGCAGCCTGGTAACTGGGATATGACAGGTCAAATAAGCAGTGGAGTACTTCAGCGTGATCTAACAGCAGAGTTGTTTGATCTGGGGTTTGGTATGCACTGAAAATGCCAGCAGTTAATGGACTGTGAACATGGTGCAGCAGCTCTTTGTCCCCTTGCTAGCACAGGAGTTAGTGCTTCATAAAGCTGAAGAGGATGCTCTCCTTTGCAGCATCTGTCCCACTGATCTAGTGACTAACCTTGTTTTACTATTCATCCATCAAAGCACAGCCATCAATAAACAGGTATTTCTAGCTTTCATTTTAAAAAAAATCTTCATTGAAAAATAGAAAAGTCTGTCTGGGAAGATCAACTTTGTTCTGTGATTTTGATCGTTAGCCTGACTTTGAATTTCTACATTTTCAAACATGGTTTAGCTCCTGCTACAATTTCCTAACACAGTGCCTAAATTTAAAGACTACGTCTATTTATGTCTGAAGTTTTACATTTCCTTCACTTGGACTGAACCTGCTTTATCACATCCTCTAAACCCCAGGGACACTCCAGTTAAGAGAGAGCACTGTCAATGTGGAAAACAGGGATAGTGTCCCATTTTCAGACCCCTCATCTGTACTAGACTTACCAGGTCAGGCACCTTTGTTTTCTCTGCACTTAAAGCTCACCAAGGAAAGGAGGACACAAAACAACAACAACAAAAAAATTGTCTTCTGTAATAAGAAGACAAATCGCTCTGGTCAAATGTATATGTCCCCATAATGGGAAGAAGTACATTTATCGGCTTTTTATTTTAGACACAGAAAATCATGATGTGTCTGTCATCTATGTGCAGTGCCTAAGAGAAGGTTGTGCCATTCACTGTATGTGTCAATTACTCTACGTGCCAGGTTTCTGCTCAGTTTTAATTTACTGCTTCTGAGGGATTTCATCCTCTCCCTTTTCGGGATTGCTCAAATCAAACAGTGATTATTGTTATCTCTTCCCGTTTTAGGCAGCCACCATCACCATAACTTTTTGAGTGGCTTCCTCACAAAAACCCACAACAAGAGTGAAGCTCGCCAAGTACTCAAGGTAGTATCTGGTACTTTTTTGCCTCTTCCTGAGTAACTGCTTGGAGGAACTGCTTGGATTTGTTTGGTTTCTTAGGCTTTGTACAGTTACTTATTTTAGGTCGCTTTATTTAGTTTTTATTTTTGTTCCTTGTACTGAGCCAAAATTTTCCTTTTCTCAAATTCACTTAGGTCCTCATGGCTATCACACTAGTGCTACCATAACTACTCCTCCTTCCTTGACATTTATATCCTCCAAAGCTTTGTGAGTTATTATCACCATTCTCTTCTATATTTATTCTTGTCATTTGACCAAATTATACATTGGATTTGTTTAAACATTTTAAAGCACAGGAAAATCAAACATTGTTTTGAAGTCTTTCTGGACTCTAGGCACCTGTTTAGGTCCCTTTATATCCCCTTTAGAGCAAATACTTTTACTTTTTGGCTTGCTATCTGCCTCTTGGCAAATGTGTGGTCAGTCCCTGCCTGTCTTGGACTGCTGACCTGCAGAGACAGCCAGTGACAGCTCTCATGACCCACCAAGTACAGAGAGGGATGAGCCAGCTCAGTGCACAGCCCAGGATAAAGTGCACATTTCAGGTGCAAGAGCAGATGAGGATCAGAGGGTGTGTGTACCCACAGCAGCAAGTGACACCATGCCCAGCATATAGAGGTGATCAGACTTAGAGAAGTTGTGTAGCTCCCTTCACGCTCAGCTGGGCACTTTGCTGGGGCAGAATAGAGTTGATCTTTCCGAATATTTGCATGTGATAAGTGCAGGTCACTACAGGACACAGCCAGAGTAGGGACAGTGAATGTCACAATCTCTGGCATCATCAGGATAAGCCTGCTGTGGAGCCAAACCAGGGTAATGTGCCCACTGAAGACAAATTATCAAGAAGTGACTTGCAACATCTTAGGGAGAAAATTGGTAAACAGTGGCTAAATATCAGTCTGTGTATGCAGCAGTGAGAATAGGGGAGTTGGAGAACTGCTGACATCCACAGTATGGGAGCAAACATAGGGTCTTTCAACATGCCAGAGCCCATTGCCCACATGTTGACAGATTTCAAAGATTTAGATGTCTGGAACATGGTGGCAGCAGAGAAGGTTGGATTTCTTCTCTACAGAAGAAACAGTAATAGAGGTGCAGACAATGTCTAGGAATAGATGATGCTCAAGATACAAAGCTAGACAATATTAACCTAGGAGATTGTCTGAAGACTAGGTTGCGATGAAAAAAAAGAAGCATAGTCACAAAATACAGATTTAATTTATTTTTTTTTACGTTTGGGAGAGAATCAAGTGGTTGAAAAAACGTGACAGTCACTCGACCTGTATCTTCATCTGCCACATGGTGTTTTTCTGCCAATGAAAGTGGCCTGAAAACAGTCTTTGAAAGTCTAGCTCATACCTTTACTGACACACCCCAGCAGTAAAAAACATACTGAAAAAATTATCCCTGCAGGCTACTATCCCATCTGTGACAGAAACCAGCAGAAAATTATTTCCAGAAAAGTTCAAGAGAAAAATAGGATAATTTGCCTACAGAAGAAGTTATTTCTAGTCATGGGCTTTCTGAGGTTGCTCTATGCCCTGCAGTTAGTAGGATTTTATCCCTCAAACACGAAAGAGAGAATAAAAGTAACAACCTCTGATTATCCTCTTTTTCCCCCTCTCTAATCCTACTTAAGACTTAAGTTGACTCTTGTTCTCAATGATGGTCTGCAAAAGTCTCACAAATAACATTATTCTGTAGTATTTCCTGTTCACACCCAACTTTATTCTGTAATAAACATGACTCCTGTTACTCACTTCAAAATGCATCCTATTCAGGTTACTGAGTTCTCATTCAGTATAGGAACAATCAGGGCACTGTAAAACACCTTTACAGACTTCAGTATTTTCTGCTTTTTCATTATATTTCCTTTTCTGAATGTCTCCCTGTAAACTAAATAATCACAGGGGGCTTCAGCATAGTAATATCTCCCTCCTTGTAATCATATCTGTCCTTTCCATTCCAACCTACACCCTTTCTCCAGTATCCTTTTTTTGAAATGAGATGCCACTGGTATTTCAGGCAAAGCTGCCTCCTGACATTACATGCTGGCATCACGCACATTTCTGGAGAAATCAACTCTGTGAGAATGCTTTATCATCAGCCCCTTTAACCAGACATTTTACTCAGACAAATGGCTCCCTGGGAGCAGAAGGAATAGAGGAGTGTTGGTATCCAAGATGCTTATAGTCCCAGTGCTAACAAACTGCCCCAGGGCACTTCCCTGATTTTTGTGAGCTCCATCAGGAGAGCCCTGGCCAGGAATCCGTCACTCTTGCTACATTGCCAGCAGCTGGAAGAACTTTTGGTGTCTGACAGGCAACTCTGCCACACAAGGATATCCTTCTTTGGAACCAAATTCATCTGCCCAGTTTCAGCGTTGTGCAGCAGGAGGAGGGGAAAGTGGAAAGCAGCTCCACTAGAATTTCATTCCTACTTCCTATGTTTGTGCCTCTTTGTTTATCTGGAATGCTCATTCCTGGATTGGCTATTTTGCAGGAACATCAGGCCTGTCTGAGAGAGGCTGTTGCTGTGCTCCCCACTGCATGAAGCACTTGTTCTTTTTTTTTTTTCCCCTTCCATTTGATCCCTCTTTTTTCAAGCATAAATCAGGATTATTTCTCTTCAGAGCTTTTCCCTCCACTGTTTTTTAAATTAAATGTTTTAATCACATTTTAAAATATTTTTTATCATAATTGTAAATTTTGTTATTAAGGCTGGAAGGCTGAATGTTATGTTAACAAGCCTTACCCAGATTAGGGAGAATTTTGGAAATATCAGGCATGTTATTTGGGTCGAGGTAAACAGATGAAGGTAAACTGAGGCAGAAGATGAGGCTGTTCTCATTTTGCTGAATATCAGTATACTCTGCCATTGTATTGCACAATTTCCCTTTGGTCCATCTTTGCACACTGCCAAAATCCTGCTCCAGAGACCATTTAATGGAGCTAAGCCATACGAAGGTGATTGGTCAGATCAAAATGCCAAAGGAACTCTTTCCCAGTGGATAGTGATTATTTTCCTCTACTATTTTCTGCCTTTGCAGTCTGTTTGCTTTGAAGTCTGTGAGGTCATGGCAGTATCCAGTTTTACTGAGCCTCTTGGACAGCACACTCTCTGTCCAGCACCTCTTCCAGAGGAACTCCACAGTGCAACTCCCTCAAGCTCTGAAAATAGCTCTGAACTTTCCTAGCCTCTGCATGTGTTCCTTGGAACAGCAGCCCTGCTGAATGAGTCAGCTCTTGCAGGGTGACATCACAGCTGAAATAAGACATGGGCTTTGGAAAGAGAAATCCAAAGATCCTCTTGTTGCTTCTTGGGAAACATCTAAACGAAGTAAAGATGAGAGTGTCACGCACTTCCTCTCCCCATGCTGATTACTCACCACTCTGGGGAACCCCCAGGGGATCAAATCTTCTCTTTCCAAATCCTCCAGCTGCATCTTCTCTGGCAATGAAAGATGGAGAACATAACTTCTTCAAGAGGAGACCCTGGATTCAGAACAGCAGCTGGGAAGTAATACAGCCCTGATGAGGATGTGCCAAGCCAGAATGGGCTCCAGCATCTCCTTCTTCCAGCAAGCCTCTGGAAAAGAAGTCTTCATCCAAAAGGCTGGTTTGGCATGAGAAAACCTTTCCCAGCTTTCTCAACTGTTTGGTTGTTACAGCCTCTTGCTGCACTCCATATGCCTCTGTGGAAGTGATAGAATTACTTCTGCAAATGCCATGATGGGTATAGAATGACAGGGATATAAAACTGGACACAGATCTTTTCTCCAGTTAGTTGCACAAATATATGACTGGCATATTACCAACACACAGTTTCCGTGTTTTGATTCATCATGATTTAGTCTGAACACCAAATAGCAAGATAACAAGATAGACCCCTTAAATGTAATGGTCTTTTGAGAAAATCATGTGTTCTGTGGTTTAAAAATAAAAGGCTAGAAAAAGGGCACTCTGTCTAAGTTGTCTCAGATGTTTCAACAGCACTTTCAAATCCAGTGTAGTGACATCTGTCGCCAGGTAAGTAAAATCAGTGTGGAAATATTTACTCTTGCCCCTTACTGGGACATGAGTGGCTTTGTACTCTTCTAAACACAGATGTGAAGATGCCTTTCTTGGCTCTTGAATTGAGGAAAGAACGTTAAGTTGCTGTCAGGAGAGTAATTATGGTTTCTTACTCCCAAAGACTGGAAATGTTCACTCCTTACCCTGTAATTCTCTTATCCTTGTTTTGCTAAGAGCTGTATCTGTCTTCCTTATGCAGTTTTTTGATCAAATTGCTGTAATTTAGCTATCACTTCGCAGGTGGCAGAGACTGTAGACTCCTCCTCTCTATTATATGAATTTCCTGCTTTCTATTACAAGTCATTGCACTGCAATCATGTAGATCCCGAACTTTTTGCAGTGGGAAGTCAGAGTCACAAGACTTGGTAGATCAGAATTTTGCCCAAGATCACAGCGTCACATGGAAGGAAAAAGCCTCCAAAAGATGCTTTCTAATGCCTTATCCATTCAATGTGCAGATGAATAGACCAGTAGCAAAAGCTGTGATATAATGTGTGGTTAGAAAGGTAATATTTGTAACATTTGAAAAAACATTTCCCCTCAAGCTGAAACAGAAGGTCAGTGTCAGATTCGCGCATTTGTGTATCACTCTCTGTTGCCGTGGCACTGTGTGAGTGCACCTGGGAGGCAATGAACCAGTATTAAGAGGTCAGTTTAGGGGAACGGGCAGTAAATGGGCTTTAGGAACCCATGACAAACTCTCCTGCTGCATAGTTCTCTATTTTGGGGAAGATTCACTGCTGGTGAATCACAGGCAGCCGGACGATGTGAGTTTGGCTCCATCTACGGGAAGCAGGGAAATAATACAAAGCCCCGGAAACGAGTTTGCGTCTGTTCCAGTCCTTTCGAGGCAAATGGTCAACCTTCACCTCTTCTCATAAACCACAATGTAGTTTTATCCCTGCACTTTTGAACCAACGGGTTTGTAAACTGTGTTATTTACTACGGTAAATGCTCTTCCATCTATTTGGGTCATAATTTGGATGTCACAGCCTCAAGGTAATGATTAATGTATTCTTTGATAGAAGACGCTAATTATTAACCCTGGACTCTGATACTAGTCCACACACTTTTTTACGAGCACTTACACTTCCCCAAACAATTTCTTTATTGCAAATTCTCATGCTTGATATTTGCCTAAAGGACATACTTTTAAAAAGGATTTGAGTTTCCTTTGCCCTGTTTTCCCCATATCTTACTCTTTCTTTGAGCAGCTGAGCAGGCAAAGTCCTCTTTTTGTGTAAAGGGCACATAGGAATTCCCTGCCCAGCAAAACTTGGATTAATGGAAATACATTGATATTTACCAAACTGAAGCAGTTGACCCATTTCAAACCAGAAAATCCTTAGTAAGACAGGAAAATGAGGGTCTCTAACATTTTGAACAGTCATTGAATGACCTCTCTAAGATGTTTATGTGCTTGCCCAACTCCTTTCTCAGGAGACACTTATACTGTAGGGATTATGGGATAGGAATCAACCACTGATGTGCAGATCATGGAAACAACGAGTGAAGCCATGTAAAGAGCAGGGTTCAATTTAAAAAGTGAAAGCAACTGGCCTCACTGAAGACAAGGAATCTTGTTAGGCACTTTTTTCAGTTGTCTCTTGCTTGTGAGGACTTGATTAAATAAGGCTGAGAACACACTATCTCCTCCTAGACTGTGGCACACTGTGGGGAGTTACAGCAGCTGCCTGCTCAGAGCTGGACTATTCACAGCCCTCTGCTTTCCATTAGGAGCCCAATCCTCAGTGTCCACAGCCTACTCCTCCTCCTGCGTACCCAAACACGTGCCTGAACTCCAGTACTTCTGTATCTTCCTATTCCTTTCCCTGCCCAACCTTGTCTGGCACACCCTCCCTCTCAACCTCTGCCTTGCAGCCTGTGAGGAAATTGTAGGCTCTGGCTTGAGGCCAGACAGGGAAGCTGAGCTGATCAAGTGATGGACCGTGCTTGGTCTGCTGTAAGGGCTCCTGCATCCCTGATCCAGGCAATTATGGCTCATCAGAATCCGTCTACATACAAGTGCTCACCAGAGGAGCTGAGGTAGAGGCGCCGCTGGGGTGGCTTCCCTTGAGCACAGATCTCGCAGGAGCCTGGCCACAGCAGCTGGTGTGCAGGCTCTGCTGAGCCCAGGGCTGGCAATCATCCCTGTTTGGCCAGCTGCCTCTGGAAAGGATCTTTCCCAGAGGCCTGGGAAGCCCCTGCACATTCTTGCTTGTGGGTATACACACACGAGCACCTCCTGCTGTGGTCTGTGCATGCTACTGGAAAACCTGGGATCTTGCTGAGCTGCTAAGATGCATGTAACCAGTCAGAAGCCAAGACAGCAGAATTCATTACTCCTTAAAAATGAAGCCGGACCAGTTATCTGTGCCAACAAGGTTCTAGATGATTTGTCCATCAGCCTAATGCTGAGGCACTGTTAGGCATGTCCTAAGTTGTTGGGTCATTAAGGTTTCTGTAATAGTTTGTGGTTTTAAGCAGTCATCTTTAGATGGCTGAAGGCCATCCAGCCTTAAATCTTAAGCAGCACATTGAGCCATTTTAAGAACTTTATCTTTAGAAACACTCTTATGGACATCCTTTACTTTATTATTTTTTTTTAAATTTTTTTCCCCTCCATTCTTACCTGTTTTTCTTTAAAGAGAAAGGAAATCCAAATGCACAAGTGAATGTAATGCCAAGTCAGTGATGACTAAGACATCAGGTCAGGAAAATCAAATAGTTGTGTAAGATCCCAAGCTTAGCTGTTCATGGTAGGCATCCAGAAGTAATTTGATTTTGTAATTATGCAATTGAGTTCAGAAATGTACATATACAGTCTCACTGTAACTGTATTGAATTCTATCGTATTCTGTTATACTGCACTGGTGCCTTCTTTGTTCAGTGTAACCTTTAATCTAACATTAAATCCAATGGAAATAATTTAATAGACTTAATTTGCTACCTTTACTAATCCTGCAGTTGTTCTTATGCATTTGTTAATAAAATGTGAATTTAATTAATTCATTGTAAGTCGTAAGGAAATTGAAAGCTACCCAAAATAATGAGGCCTTCAAAACTAAAACAAAAAATATAGCTCACATTGTAATACGTGTTCTTCACTTGTCCCTGTTCCTGGTGAAGACAAAAAGATTTTATGGGCAAGCAGAATTATTTCTTTATGGTTCCCCCTACTGTGTCTATATCAAGACCTGTAAATACTTTTGAAAACTTAGAAAAGCATAGTAGTACCTACTGAAAACAATCTGCAACAGGCAGAGATTGTAAATCAGTTCCATCTCTTAAATGTTCATCAGTTTGAAGGAAGATACAGTGAGTAGGACTTCAGATTGTGAACTGGAAATATGGGCAGAGTTGTCAGTTTTTCCATCAGTTTGTGGTATGCCCTTGAACACATCATCTGTCCTCCTCTGTTCTGTAAACAGATCTATTAACAAGTCTCCTAAGGAAATTATTTCAAGAATGATCCACGCAGCATTGTTGCTAAAATTGGCAACATAGAACAGGAAGACATCCACACTTCCTTATTCACTGGGAGTATTTGTCCCAGACCCCTAAAGAGCTGTTAGAAAACATGGGAGAAAGGAAGGTGAATATTCCTGACTTGTCATTAAACCTGAAACTCCCAGAATTACCATAATGCATGGAAATGTTTTGTGGTTTTGACTCTATTCTTCCACTTAACTACATCTGGAGGGCTAACCCTGTCAAACAACTGGGAGAAGAATTATGTCACTTCAAAGATTTATGTGTGTAGCTAAAGCTGAACTAGATCCCTGCGAATGAAAAGCAAAAAGCTGTAAATGTCAGGATTGGAAACCAGGGCAAAATAGTGGCTGACTGGCAGTAACTGGCTAAGAATTTGGTTCTTCTTAGATACTTGTACCATCATGCTTCTTATAATGAAGTTCACAGATTAATTGTATATGGCACAAACATTTTTTCCTACTACTTCCCACTACTTCACATCTATTGCTTTGCAGTTATATCACATCCTCCAGTTCTCTGACTGTATGAGAGAATAAGGAAAGGCCCATGATGCCTTGTTTGTATCACTTGTTATTGTATACCTCGCTCTTTTCTTTGTTTTGAAAGGTGATCCTAACTTTTTCAGCTTAACAGTGCAAGACAATCCTTCACAGAGCATTGCTACAGTCTGTCATGACTCATGTCCTTTTGAGATACAGCAGAGGTGAGAACATCACTGCAGGTAAAGTGCGCTGTCTATTTATAACGATATTATAACACTCCAACTATGGTCCCCTGCCCTGCTCTTTTGGGGTGCCATCATTCCTCTATTTTCTGCGCAACTCCACCACAATCAACCCAAGTCTTCATTATGGACTTTTCACCCACTTGCACCATTTATCTTCCTGGCTTTGTACCACGTCAAGAAGCTTTGTGCTTCTCCAAGAGAAGGACCAGACCACCCTGCCAGGCATCCTCCAGTTCAGTCACAGGACAGGCAGTGATAGGCAGCACAGTCCACATTACGGGTTGCTCTGGGATTTTGAGACTCAGGTATCCCTGAAACTGCTTTTCACAACAGGGAAGTGTGGAAAAGTTTGAAATGCATTTCATTTGAAGATTTCTGCTGGCCAAGCCCTAATTTCCAGTAAACTTGCTTCACTGAATATTATCTTCTGATTTAAGATTGCGACAGTCTGCCGATAAAGCTGAACAATCATCATGCTGCTGCATTTAGTGTCCAGCACTTAAGATCCAGACTCTGCCGGGAACCCCCCTTCCCATCCCAAGGATTAGGCGTGGGCGGTGCTAGGCGAAAACATGGGAGACAGGAAGGTAAATATTCCTGACTTGTCATTAAACCCGAAACTCCCAAAACTGCCCGTACGCACGGGATGTTCCATGTTTTTTACCCCCCGGCTCATTTACTAACTCAACTCCACACCCCACGGCGCCCACAAGGGTGGCGCTGCGCCTTTAAGCGTGGGGCACCGCCCCTCCCCGCCCAGCAGGCACCCTCTCCGCCCAACAGGCACCCTCCTCCTCCGCCCCGCCCGCGATGACCTCATCTCTGCCTTTCGATTGGCTGATTGCCCCGTCAGTCAGACGGCGCCCGCCCCTCCTCGTTAGCTTCCCCAAATGCTCGCCGTCCATTGGTCACTTTTCGTGCCGCTCACGGGCGCATCTGCGCTCTGATTGGCGGAGCTGGCGGGGGGCGGGTTCTTCCGCAATTGCGGGGCGCCGGCCGGCGGTGGCGCGGCCGGGCTGCGGTAGAGGCGGTGGTGCCTTCTCCGCCGGGGACGGGCGCGTTCGGGCGAGATGGAGCCGTGACCAGGTGAGCGCGGAGCTCCAGCTCGGCCAGGACCCGCGAGGCGGCTTCGGGCAGCGCCAGCGACAGACAGACAGAGGGAGGGTGGACGCAGGCCCGCCCTGAGGGGCCTCCCCGCGCTGGGGCACGGCCGCTCCCCGCGGGTGCGGGGCGACTGCGCCCCCTCCGGAATCCCGCGCTGTGTTCTCGCTGCCCTGGAGCGCTCTGCGCCCCTCCCCGCGCTCCCCTCTGGGAGGGGTCCCGGACGTTCAGCGGGTCAGTGGGGGGTGGTTTTTGAGGGCTCTTCCCGGCGCTCGAGGCCGGGCAGTGCTGACAGGGGTTCTCATTTGGGCAGCAGCAGCCGCCGCCGTGTCCTGCCACCCCCACCGGGCTCCCTTGAGCGGGGTTGATTTTCCCCACTGGGAAGATGCTTTTCCGTGCTGTGGCTGAGTGCTTATTTGAGGTAAGATTCGCGTGTCTCAGCCGTTTGTCTTCTTCTCTGTGACTGTAAAATCTTGTATCGAAGAGGACTGTAGTTTCACATCTTCCCTGATCACAGATGAAAACTGATAAGTCTATATGTGTGTCAGTGGAAATAACCCTCCTGGGACCTTTATGATCTGGATCTGTGTAGCCTTACGCTACCTCATGCAAACTTTGTGTTCATACGGTTCTGTGTGGTTCCGTTTTACAAAATGAGCCTTGAGTGAACTGAATAAAGGGTTGCAGGTTTGCTGCTGCTTATAGCATTCTCCAGACAGCATCAGGGCCTGTGCTGTGAAACTGCAGAATCTACCATCCACAGAAAATACATTTTGAAGACA
>VYZR01124306.1:0-10974 GCA_013400675.1 Oxylabes madagascariensis
GGAGAGGATGTGGGGAGTAGCAGATGACCTTGAGATAAGGTGGTCAAGGGGTGGGGTGTCAGGGGGTGAGGAGGGTGGGTGGGTGGTGGGATCAAGACATGATAGTTGGAGGAAGGAAGGAAGGAAGGACAGATGGATGACTGAGTGGATGGAAGGAAGGACAGAATGCTTAAAGTTTATGTGGATTGATGGATGGATGGATGGATGGATGAGTAGATGGTTGGGTGGTTTGAAAATGGCATGCCTGAAGAAACAGGTGGTTCTACTGTGGGCCAGATGGAGCAATAAGAAAGTCAGATGTATGGAGAGCAGATGGGCTGGCAGGAGGCCAGACAGAGCTGTGTGGGAGCCTCACCAATGTACCTGCCCCCTCAGGAGGAACAGGCCAACACCAACCTGGCTAAGTTCCGCAAGGCGCAGCATGAGCTGGATGAGGCAGAGGAGCGTGCTGACATTGCCGAGTCCCAGGTCAACAAGCTGCGGGCCAAGAGCCGCGACATTGGAGCNGAGGAAGGCAAAGTCACCTTGGAATAGAATCTGGCAAGGGATATCAAGGACAACAAGAAGGGCTTCTACAGGTATATCAGCATCAAAAGGGAGATTAAGGAAAATAAGAGGCCACTGCTGAATCAGATGAGAGAGCATCTCTGTGAAGAAGGACCTGGGAGTCTCGATGGATGACAAGTTGACTATGAGCCAGCAGTGTGTCCTTGGGGCCAGGAGGGCCAATAGTATCCTGGGGTGCATCGGGAAGAGTGTGACCAGCAGGTCAAAGGAGATGATCCTGCCCCTCTATTCAACCAGTGAGGCCAGATCTGCAGTACTGTGGTTCCAGATCTGGGCTCCTCAGCACAAGAAAGACGAATTACTGGAGAGAGTCCAGCAGAGGCCACAAAGATGATTTGGGATCTGGAGCATCTCTCCAGGGAAAGGGACTGAAGGAGCTGGGCCTAAGTCTAGAGAAGATTCAGAGGGGATCTTATCAATGCATCTCAAAGGCAGGTGTCCAGAGGATGGTGCCAGACTTTTTAGTGGTGCCCAGAGACAGGACAAGAAGCAATGGCCATAAACTAAAGCACAAAAAGTTCCACCTCCACATGAGGAAGAACTTCTTTATATTGAGGGAGGCAGAGCACAGGAACAGGCTGCCCAGGGAGGTTGTGGAGTCTCCCTGTCTGCAGACATTCAAAATCCAACTGGACACGTTCTAGTGTAAATTCTCTAGGTGACCCTGCCTTGGCAGGGGGGTTGGACTGGATGTTCTTCAGAGGTTCCTTCCAACCCTAAAAGTTTTGTGGATTGCCAACCTGTGTGGACCTGGTGCACCCTAGAGGATGTTGCAACCTGCCTCACAGTGCAATATGATTTCACCCTTGGGGTGTACCTCAACCTCAAACTGCTGCACAGGGTGTCTCAATCTGCCTCACACCAATCCATGTCTTTGTGTGAGAAGAGATGTGCCTGGTGGCACATATAGGACTGGGGAGGGAGGGTCCCAGGAGGTGGGGGCAGCATCTGGTACCTGCATATGTGGCACAGAGCCTGGGTGAGCCCTTCAGGGACCTCCTGGTTCCTGAGCTTGCAGCTTCTGCTGCTCCTGGCCTCAGTGTTCCCCTAGCCACCAACTGCTCTGTCCCACTACCCACCATGTTCCATTTCCCCACATATCCCACTGTCCTTCTGTCCCAAATGCTTTCATCTGTCTGGCCTCTCCATCAATTGTTCCACCACCCCTTGGCCCAACAACCCTGTCTCCTCCAACCTGTTATCCTCCATTTCTCACCGTCCCTCCATCTCCTCCATAGCCCATAGTCCCACCA
Organism: Oxylabes madagascariensis; assembly: GCA_013400675.1. Classification (NCBI taxonomy): domain Eukaryota; kingdom Metazoa; phylum Chordata; class Aves; order Passeriformes; family Timaliidae; genus Oxylabes; species Oxylabes madagascariensis. The sequence continues at coordinate 1,821 of VYZR01124306.1, forward strand.
TATCCCACCATTCCTGTATGTTCTCTACCACTCCATTTCCTCTATAACCCTACATATCCCACAGTCTCCATGTCCCACCACCTGTCTATCCTCTCCACATCCCAACCTCTTCATGACTCATCCTCCCATTCCACCACCCCTCTAGCCCCTCATTTCCTCTGTGTCTCACTGTATCCTCCATGTTCCATCACCCCACCATTTTCTTCATGTCCCTCCATGTTCTCCCAGTCTCACCATCCCACTACATTCCATCATCCTTCCATATTCTCCACGTTCCAGACATGGAAAGATGAACAAGCAGCATTGGTGGATAAAGTGGCTTGCCAGCTCCAGGAATACAGACAAAAATCTCAGAAGAGGGTATTTCAAGGACACAAAAGGGTACCAGCAGGCTTTCAGTATATGGACGGGCCAGAAGGCAAAGATTAAATAGCACAGAATGGTAAATACCATGGGATAAAGGATGGGCTTTGCCCTGGTTTAGCTGGGATGGAGTTTCCCAGTAGCGGCAAGGTCCGGGCGGGCGGTGACAGTGGGAGGGCGTTCTCCCCTCTCCCGGAGGAAGGCGTCCCGGCACGGCTGCCGCCGCTTTCCCAGCTGGGAGCCCGCGGGGAGCCGCGCACTCCGCTCCGCGCCCCCGCTCCGGCGAGCGCTGCCGAGCTCCGAGCCCCGCAGAGGAAAGAGGGAGGGAGCGAGGGAGGTACCGCGGGCTGGGCTGGGCTGTCCCGCTCCGCCCCCGGCGGGATCCGGCTCCGCCCGGGTCTCCCCTTCGGGCCGCGTCCCGCCCGTTTCCCGGGGCTCGCGGGTCCCCGCTCGGGGAATCGCCCTTCGGTCTGTGAGCTGCTGCCGCGGCGGCGGCGGGGCCCCGGGCATCGTCAGGAGAGAGCGCCGGGGACGGACCTGCCCGGGAGGCGGCAGCGGGCTCCGGCTGGTGCCTCTGCGCCCCTGACCCGGGGAGAGGCAGCGCTTTGGGGTGTTTCTTGGGATTGAGTTTGGGCACAGCCAGCGCGTGTGTGTGCCAGGAGCTCCTCAGCCTGGAAGTGGTGCCCTTACACCGACGGAACGGCATCAGCTGCAGCTGGAGTCGCTCCGGTAAGAGCCTCTGCATCTTCTATGGCACAGTACCTTGTACTGGCTTTTTCTTATTTATCTGCCGTCCATTTTCCCATTTTGAAGGATTTATTTATACTTTCTTTTGCTCACTAGAAGTTGAGGAAGTAATGTATGGAGAGGTAGGGTGTTTGATTTTTTTTTTATTGATTTTTTTTATTTGAGGATCGGGTTTGGTTGTTTTACAAATAAAGACCTGCCAATGGACAGCTACTGTCTTTGCTTTTAGTTAGTGCATGTGAAGGAAGGGAAACTAAAGGCTGAAGCGTTTTTTGCTATCTTTTGTGCCTGTCACTGCTTTTGATTTGTCCTTGGAAATAGTTTTCGAATGACACGATCCTCTGTATGAGAACACTTTACGGGAAAACTTGAATGCTGTCTGAAAACTGGAACAAGAGTGTTTTGCACCTGATTCACTATAACTTGTGTGTGCTATATCCCCCAGAATGACCAAGCCTGGTCTTTTGTCTCCACGATGAAATGTAGCACCTCATTCATGTTCCAGGCAGGCTTGCAAAAAGAGATGCTAGCAGTTAACTTTTACCATAAGTACTTTCTTTTCCATTATTGCAGGACAGCAATACCCATGCCACTGAAACAACCAGAGAAGAGCCCACTTCTTCCCAGATTCCAGGTCTCAGTGACCTTTCAAGAGCTCTCCATGAGGTGCCACAATCTGGGTGCCACGGGAAGTGGATCAAAGAGACTGATTCAGCCTACCTGAGGCTGGCAAAGCAAGGAGGCCGACCTGGTAAGCATCTGTCTTGCTTCTTTGGTTTTCCTTTGTTTTTTTTGGCTTTGCTTGAGTGCGGTGTAAAGTGCTCATAGATGCTATAGAAGAATCCTCTGGACTTCTGAAATGAATTCATGGAAAAAATGAGGAAATTAATTTCTTCCTGATGAAACAGCAATCTGAAAACAAAGGTGGTGCTTTTGCAACTAGATAAGAAGTTGGAAAAGTACTGGCTTTTGTCTTTTTCTCTTCAGACCTACTGAAGCACTACACTCCTGTGGTAATGAAGTCCCCTCCAGCAGCATATCCTGCACCTGACCGGTGCTCACACTGTGCCAATCCCACAGGGATTGAGGATCCACGGTAAGATTGCTGAGGCCCAACACATCTTGGCCTCTCTCTTCACCTATTAACATTTCTGAATGCTTCTCTACTAAAGTACAGGATTTGTATACCTTGTACAAAGAAGCATCAAATCTTTGCCTGCAGGAGCTGTCTTTCCTCTCTACCGGATTATATGGTTCACAGAGAGTTTATGGCTGATGACCATCAAGGTAACAGTTACGAGACAAGAAAAGGGCCCTTTGATTTTGATACAAAAAGTGTTTGGCAGCGAGAAGCTGAGGACAAAGAAAATGCAGAGAAAAAGAAGGTAGGATGGACAGGCACCCTGTGATGATGCTTTGTTTGTAGAGCTTGTGAACACATCTCTGTCTGGGCCTGTTGCTTCTTATAGGAGGAAAGCTGTAATCCATGTGAGTTTCTCTATTCCAGAATCAATTTTTATATTGCAGTAAGAGAACAAGAAGAAAGTAAAGTTTTCTTAAGCACTGCAGGTGTAGCATAAGAACCAGAAATGCAGTTTCCCATCACGTTATATGGTACATATACTTCAGTGAAAATAAAAAGCAGTAGTTAGATTCTATCTTCTTATGCTTTATTTCCCCTGCAATTCATTCTTGGTGAAGAGACATCTTGTTTAGTAATCTTGGGTGAGGAAAAAAGAAGATTAGAACAAAAGACTATTCTGAAAAAGGAGTTTAATTTAGTTTGAAATGCAAGTGAGTTCCCAAAGATACTGTGCTAGCTGTCTTTGAATGAAAGATGTATCCAAGACAAAGTATAGCACAAGCTGTGCCTCAAACAAACCTATCTGTACTGACATTGGTGTTTTGACTTGGAGACCTCTCTGCTATCCTCCCTCTTTCATCCTCCCTGCCCAAATTAGATGCTGAAGCCTTATGTTTTTTAAATATCCACTATATTCTCAATTGCTACATTTACCACAGGCCTTTGGGGTGTACCTGGAAAGTTCATGTACTTGAACACTAGTACCTCCCTTCTTGAACAGAAGGGCAGATGTTGGACATTTTACGAAAAAAACTCCTCAGCCTTTGCTGAGATGAATAACTCGTGCAAATTAAGAATGATGTCTTGTGTAAGTGGGAAGACCTCATTACTGAATAGGCTCGGGAATGTTTACTGAATCTGGCAACAGGAAATCAAGCAACATATGCCTGCCTACAAGCATCATATGCCTAATCGTTGTAGGTGAAGCTTCTTTTTTTTTTTTTTCAATCATAGATTTAAGGCACTGAAAATAAAAACTCGACATGCTGCAATGCCTCTTAAAGGAACTGAACTAGGACAGAGAGGAAGTGCTGTTCCTCACTCCCTTACTTAAGAGCCAATTATGTTCAGTGCTCTAAAAGTCAAACTTAACTTTGATAACAGTAATTCAAGCCCATATGCTGACTTGTAAAGTGAAGCTGGGGTTAATTTCATTTTTGGTGGAGTTTGGTTGAGACCCAGTTTCATTCAGTCATGTGTCTGAAAGTTTCATGTGCTCCCAGTCTCATTCAGTCATGTGCTTTATGACTAAATGCAAAGTGGATATATGTTATATATTCAGTTTAGATTGCGAATATGCTGAGGCCCTCATACATAGTCTATGCTATTTGCATGGAAGCTGAAGTTAAGTTTTGTCTAAGGTTCTAAATCTACCAAGTCTTTTTCTTAAAGTGTGGGCCTGATATTTCTGAGTCGGAGAGATTTTAGCCTGCTAGCAGCTGATAACCTTTTTCACAAGGGAAAATTTCTCAAGAGAGCTTCTTCTCAAAACAATCTTGGCAAACAACTATCTTTTCCCAAAACAATCTTTCTCCAGGTGGTGTTTTCGCCTTTCTAGTTCTGTTTCTCTAGTTTAACCAATGGGATTAGAGAGGTGTCGTTCCTGTTCACCAATGATGTTAAGTCTGTATCAGAACACCTTATAAAAGGTAGTAAGAATTAGACAATAAAAGTTCTCTATGCCTTCTGAAGATTCAGAGTCTATCACCTTTTTTCTTGTCCTACAAAGACATTAAAGATTAGGTGCGAAGACAGATTCTGTGTTGCTGGGTTTAGCTCTACCTCCACATCACTGTCTCTCAATTGGCTGTGCTTTACAGTATCTTTTTGTACACTGAGAAGCGTATCATGTATATTGAAATGTCACATGCTCCTTTCACAGCTACTTCTTGAATATCTTCTTTTGGGAAGTTTCTATCCCATGCTCTTAGAGTACCTTCCCAAAGAGTCTTTCAAGTGAGACAATGGAACTAGCCCTACCAAAGGGTCTCAATTTTAGTTTTTCGCCATGCATCTTGTATGTTGAAAGGTAAGAATAATGTATTCCAAAACACCACAGACAAATTTCTAAGGAATATTCAATTTATTTATTTGACTACATGATGACACTGCAGCAGCAAACTACCTCAAGTATTTCTTGTAGTATGAGACTGAATGTATTGAAAATATTTTTCAGTCCAGTGTGACTAAGCAGTTATTCAGAAGAGACATGCATGATGCAATTGTGGAGTTAAATCCCAAAGGGCGCCCTTAAGAACATGCGCAAAACCATTTAACCTCTAAGGGCATCTCTTCTGCTTGGTTAGGAAAACACTGTTCCCAAGTGGGCCCTTGCTCTCAAGGTTTAAGCCTTTATGCTGCTTTGTTCTGAAGTATTAAAATCTCTACCGTTCCCTGTGGTTTTTGCTGTGTAGAGGAGAACTGGAGATCTGGGCGACCATTACATGGTTCTCCATTTGTCAGGATGGATCCTGTAGTTCCTCACTAATGCCTTAATCACAGCAATAAGTCTTACTCTTCTGGGAATTTTGCAAATCACCGAACAGTATAAGTGTATGAAGGATTTAGCTTTTGTGCTCATGGCAAAGTGATGGACCTCTGGCCCAGGGAGAAGCACCCCATGGAAATCTCACAAGGCTTAATAAGACCAAATGCAAGGTCCTGCACCTGTGCTGGGACAACCCCTGTTATCAGCACAGGCTGGGAGATGAACAGATCCAGAGCAGCCCTGCCCAGAAGGACTTGGGGGTACCAGTGGATGAGAGGCTGGACACTCACAGCCCAGAAGGCCACACATGTCCTGGGCTGCATCCAAAGCAACGTGGGCAGCAGGGCCAGGGAGGGGATTCTTCCCTCTGTTCTGCTCTGGTGAGACTCCATTTGGAGTGCTGCATCCAGCTCCAGGGGCCCCAGCACAGGGAGGACATGGAACAGTTGGAGAAGTCCAGAGGGAGGCACAAAGATGATCAGGGAAATGGAGCAGCTCTCCTATGAAGAAAGGCTGAGAGAATTTGTTCTGAACTGTTCATCCAGGAGAAGGGAAGGCTTTGGGTTGATCTAATTGTGACATTACAGTACCTGAAGGGACCCTGCAAGAAAGATAGAGAGGGACTTTTTACAAGGGCATGGAGTGACAGGGCAAGGGGGAATGGATTCAAATTCAAAGAGAGTAGGGTTAGACTAGGTGTTAGGAAAAAATTCTTTACTGTGAGAGTGGTGAGGCACTGGCACAAGTTCCCCAGTGAGGTTGTGGATGCCCCATCCCTGGAAGTGTTCAAAGTCAGGCTAGATGGAGCTCTGAGCAACCTGGTCTAGTGAAAGGTGTCCCTGTGGCAGGGGAGGTGGAATTAGATGATCTTTAAGGACCCTTCAAGCCAAACTGTTCTGTGATTCTGTGATCCTTTTGTCTGTGCATCTCATGGCCCAGCTGGATTGGGTTGAAAAAGCTGTGACCTTAAGAAGGAGAGAGGCCTGTGTGGGTTAGAGATCAGTTGGAGGTGTCATCAGGGTTTGCATCAGCAATTGGCAATATCCCTTTGGCACCAGTAAGATTATTCCTTCCTCTCCCAAATCCTCTCTTTCAGGCACTTGCCTGAAATGTCTGTGTATATATGCATATGTACTTATGTATGTGCTGTAGCAAAATGATTGCTCATCTGACGTCAGGATTTTACCTCGGAGAGAGATTTGAACTGTAGTCTAGAATTTTGTCCTTGATCACACAGGAGCCAGGATTTCATCTGGAGGCTTTTATCTTACCATGCTGGCTGCAGATATCCACTGTTCTTCATATACTAGCCAGGCACAATACATATTCTATGTCATGTTTCTTGAATCCAAGATTAATAAATGTGTATTTATAATAAACATAGTAATTTTTAGAGTATATTGTTGCCATCTCTTCAGAGAGGGAGAAAACACTTTAAACCAAGAACATGCCCTGGGTAGTTTGTTTGTAAAAAAATGCCCTGTATAGTTTGTTTTATCTGGGAAAATTGATGGCTGCTAAATAGAGGCTTGTCCAAGGGAAAAAGCCCCCTCTGCTCTAATCATTGGAGTGTAGTGGCACGAGAGTCAGCTTTTAATACTGAATTTGCCCAGCAAAGTAACAAATAGCACCTGAACAGATTGCAGGTGCCCTCCAAAGCCAAAGTCTGATCTGGTGCCTTGCTACTTTTATCATTAATTAGTTTACTTGAACAGTAGGGAGTGTTTTGATCCCTGCAGTTTATGCTAGCCTCTCATTTAATGCCAAGAAAGGCAACATTTAAAACACTGCTCTTGCTCACAGCCTTCAAGACATTTCTCTTTGCCTTTCCTCTCCCCTCTTCTTTTCTTGACTTTATTTTGGACAGTTTGAACTTTTTCTATCTCTAACTCTCTAACAAAATCTCTCTAGCTTCTTCTCTCCCCTTGTCCTTTAATTAACTCTTTAATTACTAGACCTCCTTTCCTGGTGCTTCTGTTCAATGCCAAGAGGAAAATCTCATCTCTCTCCATTTGCTATTTGTGTATCCTGACTATCAAATTGAGTTGTGTCTGTGTTGCCCTGCGTGCCATTCTGCCTTCAGCATGTGGCAAATGTCACCTGAGGTTGTATTTGTCAGTTGAAACTGTAGGTAAGTGGGTCCTGGATCTGAAACTTGCATGTCTAGTCTGAAGTGGTCCAGTCTAGTGATAGACGGAAGACGGCGCTATCATTTCTGCCCGATAGGATGGCATTTTTGAAATCTAAAGCCCAAACAGCAAACAGTGTGAACAAACTTGAAAAGCAGTTCTAAGCAGCTAATACGGTTTTTAACCTCCAGATTGGAAAAAGACCCTCCTTTTCATCTCACATAGCTGCCTCTGATATCACTGCATGCTCTTGCTTAATCTCATCTCTTCGTCTTTGACAAATGTCCCAGTCTGACTCCACTGAAGTCTGAAGGAGTTTCAGTACTGACTTTACACATGTTTTCGTTGACATCCTGGCTCAGAATCACTACAGCTGTCTGTCCTAGGCTTTACTTGTTTCCAGATAATAAGAAAACTTTCATTCTCTGAATATTCAGATCTGCTTTTTCTTAGCGGCCTCTAAATTATTTAATTGATTAGATGTATTCAAAGGCCATTATACTTTTGCTCTTTCCATATTCAGTGTGCACAGGCTCCTTGAGAAGTCCTTAGTGTGTTTACATTTTGGAATCTTCTCCTTATAGAGGTTTTCATGGGTGTTTTGTAGTGTCTGCAATCCAAGTGTGACTGCTGTTGATGCATCTAAGTTTTGCACTTTATGATCTTTTGCTCTGTTAACTGTAGTGCAGTAGCTATGTCCACACAGGTGGACAGGATTGTTATCCTTAATGTACTTGTAAGTTTACAGAGCAATACATTTCACTTTTAGTTACTCTGTCCTGATTTTTTTTCTAAACAACCTGCAATATATCTTATTCCATGGGGTGCTCTCCTGTGTTGCATGTTTAAAAAAGAAAATGGTCAAATAATATGTAGGTTCTAATTAAAATGATATATTAGTGTAACACAAAAACTTTGTTAATAAGCTTTGAAAATTTTGTGCTGTCTTCAGGACTTTCCCCTTGTCCCCTTCATGCAACAAAGGAAGCTGTAGGTAGTCTTTAAAGATGTTTTGTTTTTTAAAATCATAATTTCTCAGCAACTGTCAGTGAAAAATATCTGGGACTCGTTGAGGATATTTAATTTCATGCTTTTATTTGAGAGGGAAGTAAGTTGACCCTTAAGTAGCTGTTTATTTTGATCAAAGTTAAAATAAAGAGCTTTGGTATGTGTTGCTCATGTTTCTCCACTACTTCTAGGTTTTTCCACTTTCAGTTCTGGAGTGTGTGTTGTCTTTCCGTGGCTTTTTAGGTGTCATCTTTCAGTCTTTTAGTCAACACTGAGTTTCTTTACCTGTCATGGGAAAGATGATAAAAGTAAAATATAGTTTTCTGTTGCAGGCTTCCCATAATATATATGTACTGGTTTGAATATCAAACCTCTAATTAATATACCACAATAGTTTCCTTATTATATAGGATATTTTACGCTTTTTGTTAAAAAACAAAAACCAAACAAACTAAAAAAGAAGTAGCAATTCAACTGCAAGTTAATTTCTAGTCCTCCTGACTTTAGTAAGACCGGTCCGTTTTCATGTTCTGCATACAGAGAAATGGACCAAGATGAGGTTGCAATGGATAAGTTTGAATTTGAAGCTTAATTTTGGGTAGAAGTGTGCTGTGAGGAGAAGGCTTGTGTAGAGCACATTGTGGAGAGAGCAAGCAGTTAATCCCATGTAGAATAACTAACTAAGGTTATTCTGGTATCTACTATCTAGCTGCTTTATCTTTTGTTATTCCTCAATAATCCATTACTATTGCTTATGGAAATAATGTAGATAAGACATGGAAATTTGAACACATTTAGGCCTTTAATATCACCCTCACTTATGAAGGCTATGCTGTCATATAATCTTGGTTATCTTTTTCATGACTCCTTTTTTTTGAGCTAAGATTTCTCTAACACAGGTAAAGCTCCCACCTATAAGCCCTAAATATTCAAGCAGAATGCCAACTATTTCTACAAACAAGGAATTTAGTGGAGCAACTAAGCTTTCCTTCCCACCCGTGTAAGTAGTACATTTATGAAAATCAATAAACACCTAAGCCTGCAACTATTCATGCG
>VYZR01124306.1:11666-31705 GCA_013400675.1 Oxylabes madagascariensis
TATTCATGCGTACAAGTAAAATTGCTCCTTGTGAAATTGCAGGAATTAGTGGATGTGTGTATGGACCTTGTAGATCTTTATTGCTGTTAAAATGGCTATCATATGTGATGCTAAAATAGTTTTTAAAGCATCTAAAGCAACTAAAATAACAGTACGTGAACTCACATAAGAAAATTATTCAATATAACTTTCTGTTTGGAAAACCAAGCATAGAGTTGCATATCTTCATGTAGCAAACTTCTATGGTATTCTAAACTGTGTTTTTTCTTAATTCCAGTGAACAGGTGAAAATGATAATCTACAATGACAGTTAGTTCTGTCGGTGTAGGTTACAGAGAAACAAGTAGGAACTGACACTTTAAGGAAAGACATAAACTATAACCTTTATAAGATCAGACAGAAAAAAATACTCTAATGAACACCTGGAGGAGGTGTTTTAAGCAAATTTTTATGTCACATGTGATGTGATGTAATTACATCATCAGCTGTGTGCAGAGCTGAATTGTTTCTGCATACTTTATCTTAAAAATTTATTGCTCAGTCATCAGTAATCCTAGTATGTTTTAGAACTATGTTAATGCTGCCAAATAAGTGATTAAACTGTCAAATGAATTTAAGAGAAAATTTGTGACATAATTTTACTTTAATGCACCACAGAATGAGTACTGTCAACCTTTTTCACTTATTCATTCTTTGTGGGATTCCCTTTTGCACTTTTTGTCTTTAAGACCAGAACTGTATAAGCATTATTCGTGGAAAATTCCAATGAAACAGATGGCTCTTCTCATGTAAATTTACACAGTACTAAATCAGGCATAGTTCTGTGCTTTTGTTGGTTTGTTTATTTTTTGGATTTTCTTCTTAGATGATTACATGTAGAATATATGTTTTGTTATTTATAAATAAATTATAAGGCTATAAATGGTAATATTTTAAAATTAATACTATAATTAGAAATAAATTATAATGCTGTTTCTGTGCAAAATACGATTTTTCCACCTAGCCCCCATTTTTGTTTACTTTTGCTTTTGTTTTCTTTTAACATATTTGTATTTACAGGCCTGCTCAGAGAAAAAGTGAAGCAGTAAATTTTAGCAAATTATTAGGCAATGGTTATGGGACTGACTTGTTTCAGCAGTGTACTGGATGGGAAAAAAAGATTGAAGAAACATCAGAAAACAGTGAGCACTCTGAAGGTAATGTTATTGAAAGCTGTTTCTTTTAAAATGAGCTGGACTCTCGAGGTAACAGCAGAGGGCAGCCTCAGTATTTGTGCGGCTCTCTGAATACGGTGAGACGCATTGAATTACTGTGCTTAATTTACAATACCCTATGACCAGCTAAAGAAAGGAGTGCTGTTTGTAGTCAGCGAAGGCAGGTGCTTTCATGGGCTTTTTTCATCCCTACAATTGCCGTATGCTTTGTTGCAATCCAGGGGCTTCTGTGTTCTGATCCAGGGGCTTCTCTGTGATGTGTTCCTGTAAAATGCTGCAGAGACACAGCCATCCTGCCTAAATTTAAGCAGACTGTAAAATATTTGTTGCCTCTTTGTTATGAATATTCTTTTGCCCCTAATATTTTCCAAAAACGTCTGTCAAAAGTGTCATTGATACTCCTGTTTAAGAAATAGACCACTGTTTGTAGAAATTTGTCAAAATAAATATATGCACATTGTTAAAGGCAGTGGAATTTCAACAGTTTAAGAGAAAAAAGTTATCCAATGTTCACCTTTGCTTTCAAACCTTACTATTAATTTGATGATAGTTGATTTCTTTAATGTGTGTGCCTCTACTGAGACATCTGAGATATAAAGAAAACTTGAAGATTTTTCAGAGTAAAATTAGTTTGGTTATACCCCTTAGGCAATAGAGAAGAAAAATATGAGTACACTGTAAAGGCTGCTGAAAAGTCAGTGTGCTGCATAGACTGACATATAGAATTTTTGAGTGGCTTTTCTTTTTCAAATTTTTTGATAACGTGATGCCTACTTTGCTTCTATTGCCTTTGTTTGCAATCATAGTTATTCTGATTGAGATTGGTTCTGTATCTCAGTGTAAAAGGAGATTGCTTTTAATGCTCTTAACAATATGGTTTCATCCAGATGTGTATCTTCATTCAGTTTTGACCTTGTCCTTTTCATTCTTTTAGGTGATTGCTGAAGGTAGTGCTTTTACATTTTCCCACTTGTGTACTTTTTCCTGTCCATCCAAAGCAATTGGCAGCATGAGCAACTTGCAGCTCCCTTTTGAGATGGAGCTTTCTCTGTTCTCACTTGCACAGAATAAGTCCTAGACACATCAGGAAGGACATACAATCTATTCAATATGTAAATCTATAATCCCTTTGTTTTGGGATACACATTTGCATCATACTGCAAATTTCTTAGGTAGCTTGTTTTCCTTGTTAATTCAAAATTAAAAGTACTGGATTTTATCTGTATTTTGACATGAGGAAGAAACCATAAATTTTAGCTGACCTTTTTATTATTATGGTCGAAGTTATTCTGGAAATTTTAATCTTTTTTTTTTCTATTGCAGATTCAGAATGATCTGAATCACCACCAGCAAGCAATAAGTTAAAACCACTGTTTCAGGGATGTAAAAAGTAACTTGAAAAACTTTTAGGGAAACCAAAGCCTTGTATTGCTTATACAGCCCACTATTTACATGTTGGCTAGATTATTTTTGTAATTTAACTCATCCCTGACTGAGAAGTTTTTGAGATGGATGAACTTCATTGGGCTTGATTACAGCAAATTTTAAAGAACAGGCAACAGCTGTCAGTGCTTAGTCCTAGACCTTTTCTTAATATAATAAACAAAATAAAGCAAAACTGAGGTTTTTTCCTGCACAAGGCTCCTGCTGCTTTGCTGTTCTCAAACAGGGTTACCATATTGCTGCTGACTTGACTAAGACACAGGCATGCTATTGATGTGTCCTAATCAACAAGTTTCTTCAGTTAAGTACAGCTATACTCGGGAATTATGCCACTAAGAAAGGTGAAGGGGAAGTGTGTGGTATGGTATGGGATGAAATGTAGATAGAAAGAATTGAATTGGATACTTGTAAAAAAGTCAAACCTTCACTGAAAAGACTGCTTCTTCATCCCAAAAGCTCGTTCACTTTGAACAGATACTCAGCTTTCTAGGGCAGTCCTACTACTGTGCCTGCTGCACAAAAACGAGTTGATCAGTCATAGTGTTCAACCACTTAATTAAAGACCTGGTGGCATTTCCTGGTATAGTCTTGTTGTGTAGAAGCTGAATCGTTGGTTAACAGTTATATGGACTCAGCTATCTATGATGTCTGCACTTTCAGCTGTTAGATAAAAAAATTATCTATCCTGAAGTCTTGACTGCAACAAAAATATTATATGCTAGATCACGTTATATGCTGTGTTTATTCACACCAGCAGAGGTTTGTACTTTGAAATAGCAATGAATAGAAGTTGTACTTTAATGTTTTGAAAAAGTTAAGATATACTGATATTTCAACACTGGCTATTTTATCTACTTGGATTAGGATATATCCCTCTAATCTTATTAATAATTAAATAATTATTATAAAGTCCACTAGAAAGTAGATGCAATTTCATTACCATGGTTTTTACTAGTACCACGAAACGTAAACTCTTAATTTTTAGAATTTCCTCTTCAGATTACATTCAGTACATTTTATACCTTTGAATCCAAGTCCTGAAGATTCTAAAATTTATTACTAAATATAGATTTATTTGAACAGAATATTTAGAGTATTAGGTTTAATACTGCTCTTCTTTAGAACCTTGATGTAAAAATTGATTGGAAATAGGTAAACCATTGCTAATCTGGACCCTCAAAATTTTCAGCAAACTGTAGAAATTTTGCTGTTGATGTTGTTAGACCTAGTACCTGAGTCCAGCTTTGCTACCCATTATTTTGAACAATTCAACTAAGTTGTATTAAAAAAAAAAAATAAAAGGCTAAAACATATGCAAATGCTTAAATGTACAGTTGTTGGCTACTCAACAATTTTTTCTAAATATAAAAAAAGCTTACATCAAGCTGTAACTTCAGTGGTGTCTGAGATTACTTTATCTTGTATCTGTTTTCACTTACAATTTGTATTGTGGATTATGTCCAGATACATTGAAACCATTAATTTTGCTGTAAAGGCAGAGCTTTTGGGAAAATCCAGTTTTCTAGGCTAGTGTATCAGAGGATGCCAGAGTTCGAGCTCATAGCATTAAAACCTGACCAGTTGTGGTGACGTGACCTTGGCCAGACACCAGGTGCCTGCCAAGCCTTCCTGTTGCTCTCCTTCCCAGCAGGACAGGGGAGAGAAAATAAGATAGAACACAACTTGTAGGAGTGATTCCAGTAAAAGGCAACAGAGCTGGTGAAGGTTCTAGAGAGTAGAACTCTCCTATGAGCTGCTCCTATGAGGAGCAGCTGAGGGAGCTGGGGTTGTTAGCCTGGAGAAAAGGAGGCTCAGGGGGGACCTTATCACTCTCTACTGCCTGAAAGGAGTTTGTAGCCAGGTGGGGGCAGGTCTCTTCCAGCCAACCAGCGACAGAATGAGAGGAAACAGCCCAGGGAGATTCAGGTTGGACATCAGGAAGAATTTCTTCACTGAAAAGGGGGTTAAGCATTGCAATGGGCTGTCCAAGAAGTAGTGGAGTCGCCATCCTTGGAAGTGTTCAAGAAACAACCGTCCATGACAGTGCTATGGCCTAGTTGACAAGGTGGTGTTCACTGGAACATTGGACTTGATGATCTTGGTGGTCTTTTACAACTTAATGATTGCCATTAATGTGTATTCAGCTTTCCTCAGTCAAGCCAAGGAGAGGTTTGATTTGCACTGTTGGTCAACTGAGTCTGAATGGATCACAGCTTGAATACTGTGAGTTAGAATATTAACAGCCTGAGATTTCTCTTCACAAGAGCAGGGGGGGTGATCCTGGAATCTGTTTGTGCATTCAGAATAACACAGCTGCAGCAGACACATAACTTGCCTGTTCTCCAAGGGACATGAAGTCAAAGTGGTGTAACAAATCAAAAAGCTCCAGCTGAACCCAAGGATGGAAGTGTGCTGCTTGAATTCACCTTATCGCAGTAATTACATTGTTCTATTTACTTCTGAGTCAATGCAGTCATGCAGTTGACAGTTTTCAAAGTCATCAACAGTTCCATGTAAAAGCAGTAGAAGCTTCTGGTTTTCCATTTCTGTTTTTCAGAGAAATGCCAAAGTCAAAAGCTGGTTGATTATTACAAAATCTTGCCTTATTGTTTTAAATGCTGAAACATTTGTTTCATTGCCTTGTGCTCTATTTCTGCCCTGAATGCCTTTAAGTAGTGAGATTTTTGTTTTTGAATACTGATTGCTTTGCAAGCCCAAAGATAAAAATGCAGTTACATTTTATTAATTGCATCCAAGTATATTGAGCATGTGAATGTTTCTAAAAGAGAATTCCCGATAAAGATTTAACAATAACTTGGCAGTTTAGCGACTGGAGAGTAATTTTCCTTTTATATACAGCCATTTCACTGCAGTGAAGAATAATATCTATCTAATATATAATTCTAGCCACTTCTGTCTTTTTGGACTAGACTAAAATATAAAAATGCTTTCAAGAGATCAAGGGTATGTATGCATTAACTTTCTTTGTGTAGCAATACAAACAAAAATCCAGTTGTCCCATGTGCTTCTGAAGCATCTAAAATTCCACTGATTTTGGCTTATCTACTTCTTAAATACTATTATCTGTGCTGAATATGCAGGCTGAGTTGTAAAAGATGTAGGATGAAGCCCAATTTCTTTCTGTAAATAAATAGCTTCATATTCTGCTCTTGCTCGTTTCTGCAGATAATTTTTCAGAATGTAGTTACATATTATGCTATAGAGTGGGAGAAAAAGCTAGAAATAGAAATACAGAAGTTCAATCTTGGCACATTTTGTCCTACTATTAATAGTTGTCATGATACAAAACATCCAGAATAACTGAAGAATCAAATTGAAGTGGGTAAAACAGCTGCACTGAATTATTTGACCAATTGACTGTAAAATGGTTTATGGTGAGCACAAGGGAGAATACGTTTGATTATGACAGACAGCCTTATTTTCCATAGCTCAAATTTTCATCCATGCTTGATAAAAACCTGAAAGCAAACACCAGTTGCATATTGTTGTTATTACCCCAGTATGTAGCTGTGTATTTTTCACCCNTTCTAGAGAGTAGAACTCTCCTATGAGCTGCTCCTATGAGGAGCAGCTGAGGGAGCTGGGGTTGTTAGCCTGGAGAAAAGGAGGCTCAGGGGGGACCTTATCACTCTCTACTGCCTGAAAGGAGTTTGTAGCCAGGTGGGGGCAGGTCTCTTCCAGCCAACCAGCGACAGAATGAGAGGAAACAGCCCAGGGAGATTCAGGTTGGACATCAGGAAGAATTTCTTCACTGAAAAGGGGGTTAAGCATTGCAATGGGCTGTCCAAGAAGTAGTGGAGTCGCCATCCTTGGAAGTGTTCAAGAAACAACCGTCCATGACAGTGCTATGGCCTAGTTGACAAGGTGGTGTTCACTGGAACATTGGACTTGATGATCTTGGTGGTCTTTTACAACTTAATGATTGCCATTAATGTGTATTCAGCTTTCCTCAGTCAAGCCAAGGAGAGGTTTGATTTGCACTGTTGGTCAACTGAGTCTGAATGGATCACAGCTTGAATACTGTGAGTTAGAATATTAACAGCCTGAGATTTCTCTTCACAAGAGCAGGGGGGGTGATCCTGGAATCTGTTTGTGCATTCAGAATAACACAGCTGCAGCAGACACATAACTTGCCTGTTCTCCAAGGGACATGAAGTCAAAGTGGTGTAACAAATCAAAAAGCTCCAGCTGAACCCAAGGATGGAAGTGTGCTGCTTGAATTCACCTTATCGCAGTAATTACATTGTTCTATTTACTTCTGAGTCAATGCAGTCATGCAGTTGACAGTTTTCA
Organism: Oxylabes madagascariensis; assembly: GCA_013400675.1. Lineage (NCBI taxonomy): Eukaryota > Metazoa > Chordata > Aves > Passeriformes > Timaliidae > Oxylabes > Oxylabes madagascariensis. The sequence continues at coordinate 18,638 of VYZR01124306.1, forward strand.
AAGTCATCAACAGTTCCATGTAAAAGCAGTAGAAGCTTCTGGTTTTCCATTTCTGTTTTTCAGAGAAATGCCAAAGTCAAAAGCTGGTTGATTATTACAAAATCTTGCCTTATTGTTTTAAATGCTGAAACATTTGTTTCATTGCCTTGTGCTCTATTTCTGCCCTGAATGCCTTTAAGTAGTGAGATTTTTGTTTTTGAATACTGATTGCTTTGCAAGCCCAAAGATAAAAATGCAGTTACATTTTATTAATTGCATCCAAGTATATTGAGCATGTGAATGTTTCTAAAAGAGAATTCCCGATAAAGATTTAACAATAACTTGGCAGTTTAGCGACTGGAGAGTAATTTTCCTTTTATATACAGCCATTTCACTGCAGTGAAGAATAATATCTATCTAATATATAATTCTAGCCACTTCTGTCTTTTTGGACTAGACTAAAATATAAAAATGCTTTCAAGAGATCAAGGGTATGTATGCATTAACTTTCTTTGTGTAGCAATACAAACAAAAATCCAGTTGTCCCATGTGCTTCTGAAGCATCTAAAATTCCACTGATTTTGGCTTATCTACTTCTTAAATACTATTATCTGTGCTGAATATGCAGGCTGAGTTGTAAAAGATGTAGGATGAAGCCCAATTTCTTTCTGTAAATAAATAGCTTCATATTCTGCTCTTGCTCGTTTCTGCAGATAATTTTTCAGAATGTAGTTACATATTATGCTATAGAGTGGGAGAAAAAGCTAGAAATAGAAATACAGAAGTTCAATCTTGGCACATTTTGTCCTACTATTAATAGTTGTCATGATACAAAACATCCAGAATAACTGAAGAATCAAATTGAAGTGGGTAAAACAGCTGCACTGAATTATTTGACCAATTGACTGTAAAATGGTTTATGGTGAGCACAAGGGAGAATACGTTTGATTATGACAGACAGCCTTATTTTCCATAGCTCAAATTTTCATCCATGCTTGATAAAAACCTGAAAGCAAACACCAGTTGCATATTGTTGTTATTACCCCAGTATGTAGCTGTGTATTTTTCACCCTTCTAAGCAGCATTAGTATCCTTCCCACTAAAATACAAAATGGAATGAAAAACCAAACACTACACTACAAAACCAGGAAGCTAAAAGGAGATTTAAAGTTTTCTAGTGATAACTGAGAGCAAAGGTTATTACAAATTATTAGACTCATAGAAATCCATAATTTATTGAACATTTCAGACAAGGTAACTATAGTAACCTTATTTACAAAAAAGCAATTTACATTGATTATTCTCTTAATATATAGCTGAATAGAAAACGACCTGAAAGCTAAAGCAGACTTCATTGGACCCTGAGATGAAGGGGTAGGTAATATTCCTGTTGCAAGGAAAACTTTCTTCCACGGAATTAAACGCTTCTAAGGTTTGTCCACTACTATAGCTTGGAAGTCTTGACAAATATTTAAAGAACGGGAAAAGAGAAGGTGGATAAGGAACCTATCCTGCTGTTTCACCCACTGGAAATCTAAAAAAGCTGAACAGGTGATGTTTTTCTGACTTAGTTGAGCAATTCCTCTTGCATGTCGTTTATGCCTAGAAATGCATCTGTGCAAGGGATTTCTCTCTCTCATAATCCCATACAAAGTCCTTTGGTGTGAGACAGGATATGAATAAATTTTACTCTAAATGCCCAACACATGATTTTGTAATAAATACATCTCAGCAATGCCTTGTACCTAATGTGTTTACTGTCCAGGGGAACAGAAAATTCTCTACCAAGAAGATTTTAGTTGCTCTGTCTCCCAAGTATTCCCTACTATGACAAACTCCAGTGCGGTTCTGGGATGAAAACTTACTTTAAAAATTGCATGGCAGGATTGTGGGCTTTGTTACTTCTTCGGGTTTTCAGTTACTGTATGAACAATGTCAAATTTATGCTTCCAGTAGCGGGAAGCGCCTCTGCTCTTTTCTCGCACGGTGTTGGCCGTGCCCACATGCCCGTGAGAGCGGGAACACCGTGTGTGCGCACCGACACACACAGGGGCAGACATAGGCACCGACTCCGCCATCGTCGGCCGACATCTGCGTGTGTATCCGTATCTATCTCTGTCTCTATCTCGTCTCTATCTCATCTCTATCCCATCTCTGTCTCCATGCCAAGGTCCTCCCGAACGCCCGTGCCCTCGGCAGCAGCTGTCCCGCCGAGGCCCGGAGCCCCGCGCTCCCCGCACGCCGCCTGCACCGCCCCGCCCCGGAGCGCGGCGCTCCCCGCGGCCTCCCCGGCGCGCAGGGAGTTAACCGGGCCCGGGGCGGGGCGGTGCCGCCGCTGGCGGGCGGTGGCTCTGCCGGGCGCCCCGCAGCCCGCCCGGGAACAGCGAGCAGCTCTCCTCGTTTCCCGGCCGCGGGTCCCGCTGCTCCCGGTGAGAAGCGCGTCCCGCCCGTCGCCCCGGCAGCCCGCTCCCGCGTGGATGGGGGGGTGCCCGCCGTGTCTCCCACCCGCGGTGGCCGGACCGCGGGCCGAGAGTGGGCAGGGGAGTGGGGGCGGCGGGCGCAGGCGTCGCTCCGGTCGAGCGCTCGTTTCGGCGTCCGGGGCCGCTGCTCTGTCTGCGGAGCCGGGGGAGCGCCCCGCCAGCAGCGGGGGGACCGGCCGGGTAAAATGAATTTTGCAGCGACTTCAGCTTTTCCTGATGATGGATGAACACCGAACAAGAGCTTTTTCCTGCAGAAACCAATGACGGTGGGCTTCCTTCAAAAATGACGGCAAATGAGAGGTGGCAATTATAGTGGATTCTGCATTGGTTTAAAGCCCCAGTCTGAGGATTTAGATGCTTAGATGAGTTATTAGGAAGAAATTCTTCACTATAAGGATGGTGAGACACTGAAACAGGTTGCCCGGAGAAGTTGTGGATGCCCTATCCCTGGCAGTGTTAAAGGACAGGCTACGTGGAGCTCTGAGCAACCTTTTCTAGTGAAAGGTGTTCCTGCCTATGGTAGAAAGGTTGGAACCAGGTGATCTTTAGGGTTCCTTCCAACCCAAACCATTCTAAAATGTGCATGCACCTCAAAACAGGCTGCGCCCTTTCTTTATCTGAGTCCTGCTGGGAGCACATTATCGTAGAACATCAGTTTTAACTTTGGCTGAGGAAGACTACAGAAACTTTTGATGTGTCTGTAAAAATTTCCATTTGGTTAGACAATGTGAGAGTTTTGTGGTTTTACATTAACTGGTTACTTGTCAGCTACTACCTGATTGCTGTCAGGGTCTGCCATGGGAAAGCTGCTTTATGCTCGCTCCTTCTTTCAATTCCTGTCAAGACACCTCCAGCTGGGTGCTCTTGGGGGTGTATGCCGGACCTTTGGACTGTCAGAACTTTGTTCTCAGCTTTTTGAAATGTATCATCTGTGATTACTTAGGGGATCAGAACCAGGAACACTTTAAAATCACGTGGATGCTTAATACTGTGAACAAGAGCTGAATTAATATCCGTGATTTATTTGGAACCATTTTTATTCTTGCTACATAAAAATCACTTTGCTGTTTCTTCTTCCTAGCTTCTAACTCCTCTTTATCAGGACTCGTGGCACTGTGGCAATAAGTGATGTATTTTTCCTGTAAAGTACATGATATAATGGTGATGCCCAGTAGTAGCTGACTATACTTCTTACCGCCATAAGGAAGTGTAGTTGATTATAAGTGCAACTTTTATACTTCACCTCCTTGACCACAGATGGTTGTATACCTTTAGTATACCTAGTACATGTGAAGTTTGGGTCTACTTAATAAAGGTTGATATTTTAAATGAAGAAAACTAATTGCCCCTATAAATTTTAATACATTTCCATTATTCAGTGGCTTTTAACAGGCAGGTCTCTTGTTTATTTTGTTAGGTTGTGCACTTCATTGAAATTCACATATGATGTAATTCTGTTGCAAGACTGATTTCTTTCTGTTTCCTTGTGATGTAATCCTGGAGTTTTTAAGGATTACAGTCCTGTCTGTTATAATCTCTGGGCCGTCAGGCCCTTCTTAATGGAGGGTAGAGCAAAACTTTATGATTCAGTACTTCCCATAAGGGCATTCCCAGAAAGTACCAACTTCGGCACATAGCCTTAGTCACTTCTGAAAATAATAACAAATTAATCATTCTATAATTATAATTCTGTCCTCGGACCAGCATGAAAGCCTCAGTGATACATTTGCCTATTTAAATGCAAAGAAGAATGCAGAAAGGAAAAGGTTTTCCATGTAGGTTAAGGTAATGGATCAGAAAAAAATGTATTCAGGATAGATGATAAACTGGAAAGCTGTGGCTTTTTGAAGTCATGTTTTAGTTTCGTGTTCCTTGCTTTATGCTGGAGAAAGAAGTGCTCTTAAGGTCAGTAGGAGGAGTTTAATGAGGAGGATATTATGAGTAAGATGCTTCCTGGACTTGGGTTTCAGGCATCTGACAGCCAGAGCTGAGCTTAGGAGAACTCCTAGAGCCAAAGGTGGAAGGGGACTGAAGCTGGTTCGGCAGCCACTGTTGCTGTGGGAGGTATGGAAGAAAGTGGGTGAGTTAGTTAGCAATGAGATTTGCCTCTCTGTGGCTGGTCAACCTGCTCATACCACAGAGGTAGGGGTGAGGTGGGGGTTGCAATAGCAAGGGATTAATTTAGGCTTGAGGGCTTTGAAAATGGTGATGCTTAGCTGTAAAAATTGTAGATGCTCGTTTTGCTCCTTTTGCTCCAGTTGTAAAAGCTGTTGTGTGGCTGGATTATTTGGGGAATTTAATATTCATGCTAGTTATCCTCAATACAGAAGATTTCTCTCTCCTTTAATGCTTCCAGCTTTACAGATGGGACTATGCTGATGTACCTATATATATATTTTTTTTACATAATTCTAGGTATAAAACATACATGGCTCCTGGTTCCTCAAAAGAGAAGAAAACTGATGATGGACAGGCTTCAAAGTAAGATTGAGAAATGAATTATTTTGTCCACGTTTACACTTAATCTTCTTCCTCAAACTCATTACACACTCATTTAGTTTAAGATAAAGTTTATGAAAATAATGCCCAGTATCCAGTAGCAGCTCTCTTGACAATTGGATGCTTTATTGCTTTACCACACCTATATAGAAGACTTTGCTGGCTAGCCATATAAACTTCTCTCAACAGTGAATTTTTCAAAGCAGGGTGATGTTTTCATTTATTTTAAACCAATGAGCTGCTGAAATGTTGACTTTGGTTGCTGCTTCAAGAGTTCAAACAAATATTTCAGTGTGTTTCTCTAATACTTACTTTAAGCTTATATTACTATTACTATTACTATTACTACTACTATTACTATTTTACTATTTACTATTACTATTACTATTTACTAGCTTATTTTACTTTTTACTGCTACATGCCTGTTTAGTCTTCTGGATTCGTATTTTACTTAACACCCTTAGAAGTTGTAGGTGCTTTACAACAGCTTTAGGGAAATAAATTTTCTGCCCCTGGGCTTTGCATGCCAAGGATTTTTATCAAGCAAACTTTGCCTCTCCTGTAATTCCATGGCATTGGTCCTAGGTACACATAACAATATGCTAATTTTTATTGCTCATTTTACCCCAGGGTCCAAGTCTACAATCAGATGTGCAGATAAGGTGAAGTTGATAATGGCCCCTCACAGTGTTGAGGCGGTGGGTCAGAGAGTGCTGATGAGGCTGTGTTTTGGCCAGGCATGAGGACAGTGGTGTTGGTACATACCACATGAATTTCCTCGCACTTTTAAGAGAGGCCTCACCTTTTCTCAGTTTATTTCCTGGAGAGAAGCTTTTATTGCCAGTGTTCTCATGAAGAAGGAAATAATTATTTTGCTTGCCAGAGGATAGATTGTAAAATGATTTCAAATCATATCCTATCCTATTTGTATGTGACTGCCATTTCAATGGACATCAGTACAGCCAGATATTGGATCTGCATTAGTGAGTGACCCAGTAAATAAATGTAGAGTCCCACAAACAGGAATAATTCAGGGGAGGCAGCCTGGAAATTCTGCTAATTTGAGCTGGTGAATTCCTGGGTTGTCTGTCTCTTCATGACAGGCCATAAACCTGTTCTTTAGTTCTCCCAGAGTCAAACAGGTCTCTTGGAAGGAAGAACAAAGGCAGCCAAAGCCTTTGGTTCCACCTCAGGCAGGATTTGTATGAAGAGAGGCAAATGGGGCCCATGGTAGATGGAAGGGAGTTCCTAATGAAGGGATGAATGGACTGACTGCCTGGATGGGCAGCTCCTTCAGTTGCTGAAGGTGATTGTCTATCGTGGGCAGGGTCAGATAGGGTGGGTTGGGATGACACCTCTTTCCTTGGTTGTGCAGCTGTTACTGGATAATTAACGATGTTGGAGAGAGACCATCAAGAACAGAAGAAATTGCTGTACTCAGAATATCTGGGTTGTAACTATTTGCTTTCTGAGGAACAGTTCAGTGACCTCAGCATGAGCATTTTGGCCACTGTAGGCTTCCTTCATCCTGCACAGGCAGATATGGCATAGGAACTATGGGAAAGCACTGCCTTTCTGGAGAGGCATTAGAAGGCAGACAAGATAACCTAGTGGCCTAGACTGACTAAAACAGTGCTAAACACCACTGTTTAGGCTTCAGAGTTGTTCATGAGTTGTGATTTTTTGAATGAAGTCCAAGTGAACTCTTTTGTTTGTCTCCTTTGACAAAGCAGTTTGAATTTGCTGAGCCATGCTGTGCCTCCGCTGAGCCTTCATTAAGTTGCTAAGTCATCTTCTTGTGTCTGGAAGCTATTTACTGCTTAATTCCATCTCTCAGAAATTACTTTGAAGTACTGGCCAGCGTTCTGCTTAAGCTTGTGCTTATTGACTAGTCTTGCCTACCTGTTTCAATTGAACTTAAAGTACAGAAGGCAGACGTTTTATAAATCATTCAGCTTGTTTAGTTGGTCCACTATTGAATTTTCCATGAAGGTGATCCCACAGGCTAAGTAGCTCAGGTTTCCCTCCTTGTCCTGTCATTTCCTGTCTCTTCAGACAGATTAATTTTTACTTTTCTTTTAAGATGTATCATTTCTTTACAAGAAGCACTTAGGAAGAAGGGGATTCTTTTTACCTCTTCCTCCATTTTCCCTTTTTCTTGATGTTCGTTTCACTTCTATGGTTTTCTTCTCGCTTCAGATTTCCACTTTTCTCTTTCCTTATTCAGATCCTCTGTACCCTTGTTATCAGTTTCATGACATAGGGTTTTTTTTTTCCTCCTGTCTGTAGGACAGAGTAAGACAAATTGCCAGAAATCCAGCTTGTGCTTGACCATAAAGCCCAAATTATCCCATTCTTCTAAGGTGGCTGGCAGAGTTTCGGTCAAAACAGAGGTCGTTTGCTTTTCAGCTTTGCTATAGATTGCCTCTGTAATGTGGTGGGCTATTGAATTTTCCCTGGTCTTGCTCCCATTGTTCTGCTCACCATAAAGACCCACTCTGGTTCCCAGCTTTAATACTGTTTAAGATAAAAACTGCACTGTTGCAAATGCATCCGAATATCTGGGCTTTTCTTCAGCAATTTCATTCTGAATGAATGGAATGTGTGATGAATGGAATATGAAATGTGATATGTGATATTTTATAAGACATAAAGCAGTTATGAAGGTTAGGTTTTCTTTAACACAATGCACAAGAAAGCAAAATAAGGTAGTGCAGGCATTTGTACGTGTGGCATTTCCCAACTTTTGACTGCTTGACTTTGAAGAATTGTCATCCGTTCAATGTAGGGGTTTGTATATATTCTGTATGTTTCACAATGCTGCTGTCTTGGCAGAGAGAATTTTATTCATCTGTGCAACCCTCACCTGGAGAAAATGAAGGAAGACATCCTGTACCATTTTGCTCTTGGGACCGGTACCCATGATTTTCCGACATTGTTTGGGGATGTAAAGGTAAGATGCTTTGCTTCATTCAGCAAGCCTGAGCTTTTCTGCAGAAGGTGAAAATGTGACTGTCCTCAGAATAAGACTAATTGCCTAACAGCCTACCAGCGATAAGGAGTAAAAAAGGGGAAAAAATTTGTGGGTTCTTGTCACTTTTGGTATCCAACAAAGCTGGGGATAATTGTTTTTGACTGTCTCTTTTCATCCAGTAAAAAGGCAAATGCTGTAGGATCTCTTCAGATACAACTTCTGTTTGTTGGGTCTTCATGTCAATATTTGTCTTTCATTAGTTTAAACAAGATGAAGGCATTTGAGTGCTGTATAGACAGTTGAGTTTTTTTTCCATAATTCTTCTTCATGGCATTTTAGAATGAGTATGAGAAGCACCATATCTGGGGATAAATCTGTGCTAACTGAAGGCGTTTGCACACTCGTGTTGTTCTTTGCGTGTTCTTTGCCATACGGAATCATGAAGTCGATTTTGTTTTGTTGAATTCTGTCCACCCCAGTTTGTGTGTGTTGGAGGAAGTCCTTCCCGGATGAAAGCTTTTATCGCCTACATAGCAGAGGAGCTGGGGCTCGGGAGCCCTGGGTGTGACTACCCCAACATCTGCGCGGGCACCGACCGCTACGCCATGTACAAAGTGGGGCCTGTTTTGTCTGTCAGTGTAAGTACTTCCCCTCGTCTGACACAGCACACGGTTCAGTTTTTGATGGCTGTTCAAAGCAGAAAATTTGAATGCATATTTCTTTTAAATACTTCACAGCCTGAATCAGGCTGCTCAAAGTAGTGCAGTCAGCTAATTCCTTTTTAGCCCTTTTTTGTAAGGGGGAAAATCTCCAATACCTTTGCTCCTTCTTGCGTCCTTTTTCCTCAGTGTAGCACTGAGGTTTTGCAGGAATGGCCTTACTGATCTTTTTGAGCAGTTACTGTTGCCTCATCCCTGTTCTGTACCCTGAAAAATGGGGGAAAAAGGGAACTTGGTGCATGTGAGGTATTGGAAAAAATGTCTGTATCACACCCAGAGCTATGTATCCGCAATGGCCTTGTCAAACGTGCTTAAGAGCAGCATTCCATGGGACTGCCGACCCATGTATGCATTTTAAAGAAATTTGTAGCTTTAATTTGTAGATAGAATTACGTGCTTCAATTGCAATTGCAAAACTGTAGTATTATTTTGCACCCTTTCTTGTGAGCTGTAATTATCACAACATTGTGCAAGCTAATGTGGAATTATATGTGCTGAATGTCAAGACTAAACCACAGTGTCTGTGTTTTGAAAAAAAATAGCTTAACTATTCACTAGCACTTCAGGTCGGTGAAAAAGCAGAGTGGAGTTTTTCTTGTGTTTAGGAAACACTCCATGATGAAGTGCATTAGTCAGCTGTTGGGAAAGGACGCTATTTATTCTTTTGAGAATGTAAATGTTCTGTAATTCATGATTTTTAGAAATCCTGTTTTTCCTCCACAGTCTGCCAAAGCTGGTGGGAGTCTATTTGTAGGCCCTTTCAGTATCTTTCTGTAGGCCCAGAGATTGGAGGTTTTGTGTGAATGAGTTAGGTGGCATTTGGGAAAATGGTATCAGACAGGAGATAATGTCCATCTGCTTCTTCCATATATATTTTGTGTTGTCTATTGGAATGTGGAATATTAATTTATGTTTCTTTTCAGCATGGTATGGGCATTCCTTCTATTTCAATCATGTTGCACGAGCTCATCAAACTGTTGTATCACGCCAAGTGTTCCGACATAACCATCATTCGCATTGGCACCTCTGGTGGAATAGGTATTTCCCCGCTTGATTTCTTTCTTTCCTTCTGCAAACCAAAGCATCTTCGCAGGAGAGTAAAGCATCACTCTGCATACAAGATATTAATGGTCAGAACAGTTTTTCACAGGAGATGTATAATTTTTCTTCTGTAATTTTGAAAGTAAAGGCAACATTGCTTTTGCATAGGGAAAATGCACTTAAAGATCTGACAATGTGAGAAGAAGGACGTTCCTGTCCTGTATGGAAAATATAAGAAAGAAGCGAAAAAGGAAAAATTTCATTCTTCTAGAAATTATTAGTAATAATAAACCGAAGCAGCTAGGCATGGACAAAAATTCTCTTGGTGGATTCAGAGGCAAAACTGCTACCTTTAAAAGAAGCAGGGTTGGGTCAAGATGTATGTTTTATGTGTCTGGAAACCACTTGTTAACTGAATTGTGAAGATACATCTATTTGCTTTTGCTGCAGGTCTGGAGCCAGGCTCAGTGGTTATAACTAGGCAGTCTGTAGATGCCACCTTCAAACCTCAGTTGGAACAGGTTGTTCTGGGAAAGACAGTAATTCGCAGCACTAACCTGGATGAACAGCTGGCTAAGGAGCTGATGCAGTGTAGTAAAGAAATTGGTCAATTCAATACAGTCATTGGGAACACCATGTGCACGTTGGATTTCTATGAAGGTAAGGCTGGTGATAGACTAACAGAAGAGTATTGGTAAGCAGCAATAGATAAATACTGAATAATATATTAACAATCAGCTTCCAGTTCATTAACAGAACACATTCCCTTACTCTGGCTTGTCTCACAAATCTCAATTAACCTATTTTTCATCTGCGTAAAATCAAGCATTGTACTTAGCAGTTTTCTGTATCAAACTTTAAATTTTGTGGAGATTTCTCCCCAGCTTTAATAGATCCTCTAAAGTACATATAGTCTACTTTACGCTTCTCAAGTACCTGTCAGGTATATTTGTCACAAAATTTATGGGATTTATTGAAGCAGCCTAGGGGATTAGAGGAGTGGGAATTATTTGTGACTTGTTGAGAGTTGGTTTTCTTTGCACTGGTTAAGTACCTAAAGTAAATATTTTCTGAAAAAAGGGTTGGAACTTGTTTCAGTTTGAGCAAAGCAGTGATCAGACAATCAAAGATAATATTTTGCTGAGTCATGTCAGTGCTGCTATGTAGGAGATGCAAACCTGCAAGGCCTCTTTTGGATAAACACACAGGCATTCTGGTGCTTTTCTGATCTCCCAAATCTAGATGTTCATTCAGAAACACCTTTCAAACCTCATGTAAGTGGCGCCTGATCCCACTTTCTCCATCTGTTGCTTAGTAGGTGACAAATGATCTTCATCATAGTGCTCAAGCTTGGGCAGAAGCACACACTGTCAGTTTGTGCAGCTCAGGCACCAACCACAGGTGCAAGCAACACTAAGAAAAGTGTCAGGGATGTTTTCAACTCATACAGCAAAAGCTGAGAACAGGATTGCAGACATTAATTTAGGACTACAACTCCCAAACCCAAGAAGATACTGAGTAAAATACAGTGTAATTCTGTACTTAACCTGCTGCTGTCTTGTCTGCAGGTGCTATTCTTGAATAATTTGAGTAAAATTTTTCTCAAAATTTATAATAATATTAGCTAGTTAGCTTAAGGGACTCTACATCTCTTACCTTGGAAAGTCTGTAAGTAATAAACTGTTCGTCCTTTTAAGGTAGAAACAGGAAAGCATTTTTAAGCCTGGTGGTTTTTTTAGACAGTGATTAAACATATTAAAAATGCAGCCCTTCCATACAACTTAAAGTTTCTTGTGGAATTTTGATACTTGTTGTATGTGTGGGAATGTACTATGTACATTTTTCTGTTTATGAATTCGAGAATTGAAGCTGAAGAAGACTAATTAAATTACCATGATTCACATTATAAAGAATACAAATAATAGGTATACACTCTAGCAATAGCTAAGAATCACTTTGTCCTATTTGTCTTGTGCGCCAAAATAAAGAGTAGTAGTAAAAACTGAACACTGTATGGAGAAAACTGTAATAACTGAGTCTTTTCAAAATTGAATTTGCTCTGTGACTTCATCACTCTGAAATGTTCTACAAAATTACTTTCTAGGACAAGGCAGGTTGGATGGTGCAATCTGCTTATATGATGAAAAAGAAAAACTGCAATATTTGAAGAATGCTTATGAGTCTGGCGTCAGAAACATCGAAATGGAGTCTTCTGTATTTGCTGCAATGTGTAATCTCAGCGGTGTCAAAGGTAAACTAACTTAGTCACTTTATCCAGGCTATAGGAAATTTTCTGTATTGCAGGGGGTTTGTGGCTAAATACAGTAAAGGAATGTTAACATACCTTCTGCACATATAAATGTATATAAAAGATATTTCTGATTATAATTTTGTTGCTATGATTTTGTGATTTGTGTCAGTTATGTCACAACTTATCTTAATTCCTCACACAGTTTTTACACAGTTTACTTCTGTCATTTGCTATTCCAGCCCATGGCAACCGTGTAAATCATTGAAGTACCTAATTACCCTATGGCATTTGTTTTCTCCAGTTAGCTTTTAATGTTTACAGAATGCAACTGCTTAGTTTAAGCAATCAGGTGATCCTCAGATCTATATATATATGTAACTATACTCAGTTTCTATACTTTCCTATCAAATGGAACACAAAATTATTATTTTCTGTAGACTTAAGACTATGGTTCTTAAACAGTTGAGGTTTTTTCGTAGCATCTTGAATAAACCATTCCAAATCATAAAATGAGTTAAAGTTTCTTTTATGCACACTATGTAAAAAAGGGAAATTACAAATAATGTAATACAGTGTCTTTCTTCTTATCATATTAACTGTCTTCTTTCACTTTCCTTAGCAAGGAATATGCCAATTTAAAACATTGATGTTTCTCAATTTCCCTTAGGCTTGAGGAGGTCAAAGTGATGCAATATAAGCAATAAGGCCAATGGTTATATCAAACACACTCAGTTCTTACTGGCTTGAAAGGGATTAAAAACCCAACCAGTACTATCCCTGAGCAATTCAGGAGGCCTTTTGCTGTCTCTGCTTTGTAGGTCTGTAATGTGTATTTACTGTTTGTGCTCTGCAAATTGCCACTGGCAGAAACCCCAGACAGAGCAGAGTTATAGGCTGAGTGATAGACTTGAGCTTGAGTGAAAGGAGGGGTTTTGCCTTTGGGGCTCTGATTTCTGAAAGGCAGCGTATGAGATGATCCTGGGGGTCCTCATGTGCTTGCAGTGTTCTTTGTCCATTAATGTGGAGGCAGCTTATCTGCTGCTTCCTGAGGGATGGCACCTACGGCACAGGCACTCAGTGGAGGACTGTAAACGGCTCTGCTAGGACAGTGTGTCAGGTCACTTC
>VYZR01124307.1:1752-14603 GCA_013400675.1 Oxylabes madagascariensis
ATTTCATTGATTCTAAGGTGCACTGCAGCTGATATTTCCAGCTTGCAAAGTATTAATTTCTATTCCTCCTTCCACCCTTTCTTGGATTTAATTCATTCGCTCGCAATTCTTTTCACAAGGAATGAATCAAAAATACTTGAAAAATCCTCCCAAAAACACAAATAAACCCCAAAATACAGTGAATTGCTGGTGCATGCAACTTCCCTGATGCTGAATGTAACAGAGCACATAGCCATGACATTATCAGGAAGAAAAGCCTATGAGATATTTCTATTTGAAACACCTCACTCCTTTATTAAATGCTGCTTTTGTCTTAGCTTGTCATAAGCTGAGGAAAAGAGAGCGGCAAAGGAAGCCCATAATTCCCCACCAATAAAAATGAACCCAATATTCATTCAACATTTTGAGCAGACCCAAACACTTCAGCAATACTTAAAGCCTTCAACACCACCCCCTGCACTGCCTGAATGCTGTTACCGAAGAGTGGCTGATGACTTGCCATGATTAGGAAGTTGAGGCCAAAGAATAATGTATCCCAAAGAAGCCAACTGGGAAAAAAAATAATAATAATCAGTGAACAGCTGTGTGATTGCTGCACAACAGTTGTGGGAAAAGCAGTCCAGCAAGGTCAGGTTCTGATCCATTACATCACTGGGAATTAAGACAGGCTCTGTTGCAGAAGGAAGCCATTAAGGATGGGAGATAAGCACTAGAGATGTGAAATAAGCTCAGAGTCCAGTCCACAACCTGCAGGACGGGCAGCAGAACACACTCATTAGCATAGGCACATGAATGCCATTATTCAAACAAAATTAATACTACGCTGCTCTCAGCCCCAGCTACTCACTGTGCCAAGCCATGCGTATTTTAAGAGGAGGCACAACTCAGACCCCAAGAGATCTCATTCTGGTTCACCTCATGCTTTACTAACCCTTATATCCAATTAAGGCTGCCAGTTTTATGAACTCCTATATATTAACGACCACACAAACCTGACTGTACCCTCCCAATAAAATGAAAATGCTGCTGGAGTGCCCTCCTTAAAGGCTGAATAGAAGCTTGGTCCTGTGGCTATGATCCCATTTGAGCCTGCAGGAATAGACAGTTGTGTTATTAGACAATTACAGAGCAGGTTTCTGACCAAATCAACTGATCCCTTCCTCTGTCTCAAAACTAATTGAGGTTTTAATGGTTGATCCATTTACTCACACTCCTCAAAAAACCCCAACTCTGTAACAAGTTAACGTGATTATAATGTAGTGAGCTCTTCTCATACCACTAGGACTGCACAGGGGATATATAAGAAAGATATCCCCAAGGAACTCGGAGTTTAACTACAGAATAAGTCCTTCTGTCAAATAAGCACTGGGATTTCTGAGGGGAGAGGAGATGCAAAAGCTGGTTAATGTATTGAAAGACTTTCAGGAAAGTGATGGCTTTTGTGTTGGCAAAACTGAACAAAGGGAAGAAGCCACTATCCCAGGACAAAAATTTACACAAGAGGAGAGTTCAGAGCAGTTCTTTGTGCAGGTATTTATACAGCGACTTCCTGCTCCTAAAATGAGTAAAAGGAGAGTCGATCCTTCAACAGGAATCTGTTTTGGGTTTACTCCCTATTATAACTCTATTTGATGCTCTTAACCTGTAGATCTGAATATACAACATATGTCTTAGGATCCCTGGCATTTCAAAATGTACAAGAGATGCAGTAAGTTTTTTTAATAATAAATTAAGGTTGAGCTAAGTGATTAATGAGTTCTTTAATGTGTTATGCTGATTTTGTTCCAAAATAAGCAGCTGCTTTATATGACCTGCCTCATTTCAACAGCAAATCACAAAAAAAGTAGAAGAAATCACTCCCACACGAGTCTCCTAAAGCTCGTGGTGTTCATCACAGAACAAGCCCAGAAAATAACCTGCTGTCCCTGAACAACAGAAAAGTGTCCTCAGATGAACCAGTCCCGCACAACAAATACTACACATTTTTCCAGCTATTCCCTGAGCAAACTCCTCAGTAACAGCTGAGAACAAAAAGCAAGGTTAGGAGAGCAGTTGATAATTAATGCAGATCCATATTCAGACCCAGAAGTCAAATTAGAATGTGTCTATCAAGCCCTAATTAAGACGAATCAAATACAACTTCTCTGTCGTCTTCTAGAAATCACTCTGGGTGACAAAGTCAGATGAAGCCAGCCCAGGCAAGCTCCATGAATATTTTAAAGCGAGAAATATTGTCTCTCCCCCCCACAACTGGCTCAAGGGACCTGACAACAAAAGGTCTCGTACCTCTAAGCAAAATACAGATTGAAAATACAAGTGACAGTAGCTTCTCACCATTGTGGAGTATCAGAAAGAGCTGTAGCCCACAACAGATTGTTCCAATCAGCCTTACTCAGCCACTCGAGCACTCCTTTGTTATGCACTCTCATCAGAGAAATACTTGGCAGTGTTCACATGTAAATCACCAGCAGCTTTTTGGATCACTTCTTTTAATGTAGAATCAGCTCAAACTTTTCAGAATTGGGATGTTTCACTAGAATGCTCTTTCAGGAATACAATGCGCTGCTGAGGGCTCAGGCAGATGGCTTGGCTGAGACAGTCTGCCATTTGAACACTGTCTCCCGTCAGATTTAAATAAAATCAAAAAGGAAAAGCAGCAAATCTTTCTGACATTATATTGCACATAAAAAGGCAGCAGTTACTGGAAGATACAAGGTCATGAAATAAACTGCCTCAGTCGCTGATCCCAGGCCCAGGGTTAAACCCTACCGAAGTTTTTAATTTCTAATGAGATTAATTGGTAGCTCCGGTCTCATTCTTGACAGATACATTACCAGCGCATCCAGCAATATTTGGCAGTGTAACACACGGACCTCACCTCACTCCTGTTCACAGTTCCATTCTTCCAAGCAGCTGGAGAGGCACTACATACACAAGCCAAATTGGAAAATGCCCGGAGAACAAACCACCCTCTTATGTGGCTCCCTTCAGTCAGAATTAAAAATCACAGATGGGCCTGGGAGAGAAAGTTTGAAAGCAGGTTTTTACCACAAGATGTTTGCTGAGCTCCTATTCTGTCTGTCCAGAATGCCTCCCAAGCACGAACCTCAGTGTGGATTTGCTGTAAATTTTAGTTAAGGAGCATCTTCTTTACTAAAATTAAATTAGGAACTGCTGGAGAAATTATCCTCTCCCCTCATCTGTCAAGGCAGCATAAGCTGACCGATTCTACACTATTCTTCAGACACACTGGAAGCTCTGCAGACTGTGCAGTTCATTACACACAGATTATTGTGCTTATCTCTCATAGGCAGATAAGAAAACTGTTTGCTCTCCAAAGCAAATCTCTCCAGTATTCCCTATTTTAACCCATAGCTCAAGGAAAATGCATTAATAACTCTGACCCTGTGACCTACCCAGGGCTAGAAAGCGACCCAGCTCCACTAACCAAACACCTTCTGCATCCCTGTCACTTCATGGGCCATACACCACAGCCTCCCACAGACGAGGGAGTTCTACAGAGCACAGAAGCCAGGCCTTGATCCCTGAAAACAGAACTAAACCCCCAAAACGAGCGCGTGGGAATGGGAGGCAGGGGCTGCTCTTCTGCCTGATGTAGTTACACCTTTCTCCTCTGCTTTTCAGCCCAGTACAACCAATTAAGCGAGGGATGAATCAGGCCCCTCGTCTATAAATGGATCATTTGAAGTTATGCACGTTACTCTACGTGGAAAAAATTCAAGCTCTTAAAAAAATGAGCGTATAAAAATATAAAAAAGACATTTAAAGCACGTGGGCGCGCGCGCACACAAGGCCGCTTTGCTTTGCCCTGCCTGGTGAGCAGAACAGATAGCCTGTTCTCTGAAACTCCCTTTCAACTGCAAACCTTCTACCGGCTGTGTGTATTTTGGACCCCTTCCCATCCTACCATGATTTCCTGTCTGAGTCTGCAGCCCATGGCAACAGCAGAAAATTGGGAGTGCGGGCTTTGCAGATGGTGCAAGGCCAAATGCCCCGTGCCAGCTCGGTATCTTCTGCCATAGCTTAAGAATTATCTAAGTCTCAGCCGTGTGGCAAGGGTTACCTGTACGCTAATAAATGATCTTCATTTTCATTTATAAATTGTGCTTGCCTTAGGGGAGCTCTGGCCTTCTGCAGTGAACGTGAAAAACCACAATCACACAGCCTTGCATATACATCATCACACTATATATAACAGGAGAATTGTGGATATTCCAAACTGCTGTGGAGGTACAAGAAAATTCACAGTTTTATCGCTCAATTCCAGCAGGTCACAGGTTGCCTCAACTGTTTGAAAACAAAGAAAGACAGCCCCCTCTCAAAATCTGTGGAGGTGCAGCACGTACATCATCCCACAAAATAACTTACGGTGAAAGCTGCATTTCCACATGTCTGCTGCAAAAACATGAGCCACGGAATTACACACGCAGGGAGAAAGTGCCCGAAACAATTCCAAGGTTGCTTTCCATGTAGAAACGTTGAGCATGAATCTTCCTTGAGTGGCTTTAATAAGAGACTCTGCATCTGGCATTGACCTTGGAGGACGAAGCTGGAGGATAGACATGCTTTTCCAAAGGAATAATATTAACAAAAGCACACCAGTCACCCACATTGCACTCACCAGCACAGCTACAAAACTACCTTAGGGCACGGACGCTTTAAATCCCCCCATCCAGGTTTTCCATGGAAGGAATAGTCACCAAAGCTAAAGCTTCTCCCACCTCAAGGTGTAAATCCCTTAAGTTTATTACAAAGTACTAAAACAATACCACCTCAGACAAACATGTGGCCTCAATCCAAGCAATTTCAAACCCAGGCAACTGCTTCAGAAAGGATCCAGTCTTTTCTGATATGCAAAAATTGATCAAATATCTTTAAATCAAGCAGAAATTATTCCTTTGGCTGCAGCAAGGGTTAACTTCGAAGTAAGCAGCACTTCCTGAAGGGACTCTGAGCTTCTTTCAGTAGCAGGTCATTGAAAACAATGCTGACAAATCTCCTGATCTTACTTCAGGTTTGAACAAAACTGATACTCATTCAAAAGCCAAAGTTTCAACATATGCTGACAAAGCATAACAAATTTACATAACACTTCCTGGGGAAAAAAAAACAAGCTTTAAAAGTCTTTATATATTGGCAATAGAATGAGACAGTCTATTAATCAATAAAGATTATGAATTGGTTACTACCATTGTAGTTTTTCACCTTCTTCCCTCCCTTCTATGTCCAATTGTCCCTACAGTGCAAATATCCACAGGCACATTATAAAATTGATATAACAGCTTAAAAGTCCCAGAAACCACACTAAGATCATAATAAAATTGTATCAGTGCAGCTCGGGAGAAATTTTTACCATCTCTAGACTAAACAAAGTCGCCAATGCAAGCTGAGCACAAAACCGGGTGGGGGGCTGGAATGAAGATAAGGTTCAACCAAAGAGCAGAAATTCAATGTACAATTAAAGAGAACTCATATCCACCCTCACAGAGGAAACACATTGCATTATATGTTATCTCTCTCATTACTACAGCAAACACCCATGCCTAAGGTTTTGGTTAGGCCTGTGGTGTTATTTCAGGAAACTGCACTAAAACTGGGAAAAGAAAGAAAAAGGAACCTCGCAACTATTTGTAAGAGGAATCAAAGATAAAGATGAGTGAACTGCCTAAAAGCAGCTGGAAACCCTGGTTTTTGCTCTCACCTGACACGAGTCACTGGTGTCTGGAGTACTGAGTAGTCATTTAAACAAAACAAACAAGAAACTGACTTCTACTAAATTCTAGTAAAACATCAAAAACGTAAACAGTTTGAAGAATGAATATGAGGCAAAACTGGCCTAGCTCCCTACTTTAACTGTCTGCCAATATTCAACTCTTGTCCTTCAGCTCCAATAGTAGTGTGCTTTATTCACAAACAATAAAATGTAAATATTAGAAGAAAATCTATTCACTGTCATCTTGGAATTAATCAGGAAAAAATCCAGAGCTATACAGGATCAAAAAAATAATAGATAATTATGCCTCTACATGCTTATCTTTCTAATGTATAAATCCCAGCGTAAACAGAGTTGTATTTTCTTCTTTATTCTCCAAGTCCCAGGCAACAGACTCCAGAATGGGAGAGAAATTAAAGCGACAGAAGTATCCAGCATGGACTGTGATGTTATAAACACTGAAGAATGGGACAAGCAGATTAGGTCTTCTGTAGTGTTCTTTTCCTCTCATCCCCAAAATATCATAAACAAGTTTTACTTTGATCTTGCACAGCCCCACAGCAAATTTATCAGTTGTTGTAAATCTACATCCACAGACTGAAAAGCTGCTCTGAAATGTTTATTTGGCTTCAGTTCTTTGTCTCTATCCCAGGATTCTACCACACACACTCTTCATAATCTCAAACATTTTAGTGTCACTACACAAAAACTACAGGAATTGTTTAAGCACATTTTCCTCTTTTTTCTGCTTATGTCAAAGCTTTTTAATTCTTGGACAGGAAGAACCGAATGCATCCTCATGACAGATTGCTCTGGCATTTTGCTCAATTCAGACTTGAAGCAGGTCAAGTACAACATGATGTGAACATCAAAAAGGTTTTAAGAAAGAGATGGTCCAGGTGTAATAATTAAACAACCAGAACAAGACTGGCAAGTGCTCAGGTGTAAAACTGACCTCTGAGTGTCTGAGTCAAAGCCACACAAAGAGCACCAAACAACCCCTGAGACCCGATTTAATGATGCTCCCAGGCTGCAGCCCAGCACCTCGGCTCTGCTGAGGGGCAGTTTCAGAGAAATGTTTCACGTAAAATCACAGCAAAGACCAATCCCAACTGCTGCCCCACGAAGGAGCTCATTAGACAGCATTAGCCAGACTAGGAATCACATCATTATGGAACAGGGTTTGAGCAGATGAGGAGGAGGAAGTTGACAATTCTAAGAGGCTTTCACCTGCAAGTACCATATAAGAAGTAGGTTTTAATAGACAAGGATTTTATAGCTCAGAATTCCATTTAACTTTAATCCTTTGTGTCCCGTCCAGAAGAGCGCAGCAGTCACATCATCCCTTTCCTCAGAAGTTACTTCCACACTATTAATTCTCTCGCACATCTCCCAAGCTCACAGAAGTGCAGCCACCGCGCTGGCAGGCTGCAGGAAGACACTTGAATTAGGGCTTGACAAAACCACCTCAGCCGTGCCCTGCCCATCACTGGCCTCTCCTCGCCACCATGCCAAGCTCACCAGGTCACCTGCTGCATCCAAACCCTTCCCAAGGACCAGGCTGAGCTCACAGATCCTGCCTGGCTTGTGACCCAAGGCAAGTCTGGATGTGTCGAGGGTAAAGGGAACAAACATTTCCTCTTTCTAGTGTTGCTTTCTTGGGACAAGTCCTGTGATGCAAACAAGGCAACTCCACTTCAAAGGCTCTCCTCACTCATGCGGTCAAAAGGTGATCCTTCAGGTCCCCTCCAACCTGGTATACCATAAAAATCTACAACTTGGAACCCTTAAATTGACTCATGCTCTCAACAAAGTCCACCAGTTTTATATATATGTGTATATTTGGTTGGTTAGTTTTTTGGATTTTTTTAATGTAGCTGCTCTTCTGTATGGAAAAGAATCAAGAGTTCTGTTGAAGTACTTTGGCCCCAGTTTGTAAATGAAGAAAGCATGAAGCCACCACTGTCCTGGATTTACTATTGCCTCAGGCTTGTTTGGATTTAATCAAATGTCATGTTAGGCACTTAGGTTCAAAATACCACGTAGATCAATCCCATTAAAACAAGAGGAGCACCAGAAATTACTGGTTTTATTCTTTTGTTCATCAGCCTGAATTCTCATAGTTCAACATGAGCAAATGGACATTTCCTCCTGCTGTCTACTGGTGGGGCAAAACTTCATCAGGGAGAGAGGTTTTCCTTAATGTCCAGTTTGCAAAATCGTGAGCCTCCAATCATAGGAAATGTTTATAAATAAGGACCACATACACTGACTTGAAAAGCTCAGCCCTGACCAAATGCAAAGTGAGAGTTCAAATCTAAATGGAGAATAATTTTCATCTTGTTTCCAAACGTTCAGGAGAATTAAGACAGCTGAGAGATTAACTGGGCACTGCAGAGTATCCAGTGGGTTTATTGTGTTTACAAGCCTCTGTTTCTCTTCTGTTGAATTCTGCTGGCACAACTGACAAATTGCTCAAGAAAAAGTAAAATGCATTAGCCTAATTTAGTGAAGATCACAGGATTAATACCAATTCTGGCCTTATTCCATTTTTTCGCATTGCTGTAAAATGAGTTTTTTAACAACTTACTTCTACTTCAGCACCAAGATTTTGGGTTTAAGCTCCCAAGTGCAAGCGGGCACTTTGGAGCTTCGGCTCTCTCTGAAGTTAATTAAATGTTTGAGTCCTCACCCATCCTCCTCTGCAACTTGGAATTGTTTATTGTAAATATGTGTTTCCAGAACTTTACTTATGTTTCCTGCAACAGAGGACTTCATAAACTGAAACATTTCCTTTGAGTTGTTGCAGACCCATCCATTACAAAACTAAGCTGGGGAAAGGGACAGAAAAATCAAACAGATGAAGAAAGCTTTAAATGGACCATTAACTGGAGTAATTGAATCACACGATGTACATCAGCAGAAACAAATCATTACAACATGAAAACATTGCAATAACATTACTACCCAAACAAGATTTTTCAGTGTAAAAAGATGTTTCAACTCAACCCCATTATCAAAACAAAATATATTCAAAATTCACCACTACTACTTTGTTACTACTTTGTTGCTTACTGCAGTTAGTTTTGGAATAACCCCAAATTAGGGAGGATTAAGATGTCAAAACAGAAAAAAAATTAAAAAAAAATAAAATATATATATATATATAATGTCCACGCTCTGGATGAGTGCTGATCTCAAGGAAGAGGAGGATATCCATAATCCTACAGATCAGTTATGGAAGTTGACTGACAACCAGCAACTCTCCCTTGATCAGGTGAGTAGTAGTTTCAAATCACTTAAGAAATTAGATGGGGTACATGAGGAAAAAAAACCCACTCTGGTGGCTCAGGTCAGCAAAATCAGCTGCAAGATCTCCAATTTAATTCCAGTTATTCGAGTATCAGAAGACATGTACTTCAAACACACTGCATTTTATTACTAATGATATGAACACTCAAAGCTCATTCCTCATCTTCTGCTGACATACACACACAAAATAATATGTAATAGCACCCCAGATATTGCACCGGTGTTTGCTCCTAATCTTTGAGCTAAACCAGCTTTATTTTTCACCTGAAAAATCAATTAATCAATGAACCAAACACAGGAACTCTGTTGTCACTTAGGGATAAAATTCTGTCCTGACCCCAACAATATTTGCTGGGTTCAAACTTTAGCAGTAACAAGAGACTTCAGCCTTTAAAAAAGAGGTCACAGAGTTTTCTCTCCAAGAGAAACAACTCCTCTGTTTCACAGGCCTAAGTTGCCACCAACACAGATTCCACGAAAAATCTGAACATCAGCAGCATTTGCTGCTGGTAGTTATAGACAGAGGGATTTCAGCACTCGCTCTTTAACCAATTTTACTGAAAGGACACAAATTTTATTGCCATGAGGCAATATCAGCGATGTGAAGGATTAATTTAAGACAGCATCATTACATCATTATTTTCCTTTACTATGACTAAAATATATATATAGACACACAGTAACGTGGAAAAAAAAATAGGCAGGTTAGCCTTACTTGCTCTGTACTTTAACATAAGATGCACAGTTAAAAACACAAACATCTGCAGATATGCACCTGGTGGTTTGTTTTTGTAGAAGAGGTGAACGTGTGTACAGGCACTAATATTTAGGCTTAAAGAATTTGTCCCTGTGGGTGTGTGGATAGAAATCCAAGCTCTTGGCTGTGTGGGAGTAGAAGCATACAGGGTGGGTTGGGGGTCCAGAGGTGAATGAAGCCGAAGTTGGAATAGGATCATAGCTACAATCAGCTCAGCCAACATGGAAATGTGTACATAAGTTACCAAATTCCTGCCCAGGAATCCCCAAAATTGCTTCAAACTCCTGCTTCAGACAAAGAAACACAGAAGACGGAGTTATTTGATTATTTTTTCTGAAACAATTTGCAAGCCACCTGCTGTATCACCATATGAGCCTTGTATTTCCCTTCGGTTTCGTTTATTGATTGCATTTGCAGCTCTTTTCCCCAAAATGTCCCCCCTGCCACCATGCAGTGCTTTCCTGAAGACTTGTGGAGCTGATAGCTTATTAAAATTGATGAGGCTCTTGATGAGCACACCAGTTTGTTCAGCTCAGATAACAAAAGGACATTCTGCTTATTGAAATGTCATTATTTTTTCCCCCATGCTGCATTTCAATACAGTACCATGACTATGCAGAAATAAGAGAGTTACTTCAGATCATGTGATAGGTATGAAAAGGAATTTTCATGACAGCATAGCTCTAAAAAATCCTCTCTTAAAATTTGCTATAATTTTTAACCTGTGTTAGTGCAGTGAACTAACACAGGTTAAAAATTATACCCAAAAGAACACAGGGCTGGTGACAGTAAATGCTAAGCCCATGTTTGATAAGGTTTGTCAGTATTTTGTGTTAGAGAGAAGAAAATTCATGCCTTATTTAATTTTATAGAGGACAAACCACTCCCTCACACTGTGAGGAAAGGTTATACATTTACCCTCCTCAACCCTTTCTAAGAAAAATACCTCAAAACACAAGTAGAATTATTTCAGACCCTATTTTTCTTCATCTTCATCTGAGCAAACCACAAGACTCATTTGTGGATTATTTCACCCAGGGAGAACTTCAAATGTTTGGGCTAAGAGGTACATGAAGAAACAGCATTATCAAGTTAAATTCCAACCCTTCCCCCCTCTCCTTTTTTTTTTTTTTTCCTTTGGCAAAACATCTGTCAACACTTCTATCTGCAGAGCACCAGGATGTGCTGATGCATTAAACAGCACAGCAGGTGGACTGGCAGACACGGGAGTGCCTGACCATAACCAGAGAGTTCAGTACAACCCAAGTGCTGTAATTAACAGGGCAATAATATCAAAATGTATTTGCAGTGCTGACAGCTCAGAGTCTAAAGAGCCATGCACCAAACATAGGCAGATCAAGTAAAAGAAACACATTCCCAAGGTAAGTTCAGATTTCAACTTCTCTCTCAAGCATCTGAAATTAATAGACTCTAATAGTCCAAATTAGCATGTCTCAAAATCCCTGTGAAACCACTGGGTGCATTCTATACCGCTGCATGTATACATCTCCAGGTAAATAAAAACAGAAAATAAAACATGTATTCCAATTTACACTTATTTTACCTTTCACTAGCTACATTCTTCAGTAGCTGCTTATTATTTTTTGCCGCTTTTATTTCATTTTCTTCCCAGCATTGCATTGTTTTTGCAACATCCCACCTGAACTCTGCCTAAAAAGACCTTATCCTTGGAGGCATTAACGCACCCAGAGCCTGGCAGAGCTCAGGGCCACAGGCTCAGCTCATTCCTCCTCTTTCTAAGGCAGAGCCACCAAGTCCCAAGCACAAAGTCAGAACTCGCACTGAGGGCAGAGAATGGCTCACAGAAGCAGCAAAAAAGTTGATTAAAGAACAGCTTCACAGAAAGGGCAAATAAACAAGCAAGCCACAGGTTATTATTTATTTTAAAATAGTATTAAAATTCCCCCTTAAGCATTTACAGAGTTTTAAACTCTATGCTTCACACAGCAGGTGTTGATTAAAACACATTTGTTGTACTACATAGTATTGCTCTTCCAGCCTCCAAAGCTTCAAGACCAGTGACTGGACTGTGGTCTTTGATGGGAGATTACTCACTGAAGAAACACAGGTCTAAACCTCAGTCTCATGAGAATTTAGGAAGATTTATGTATTTACTTACTGTTTCTTTGACTCCAAAGCAGCAGGCTGTCCTGATCTAATAATGAAAATGGTATTCAATAGATCATAATGCCAGAAATGTCCATTATGATAATCCCGAGCAATCTTCTGCATAGGACAGGGCCATGGATTTCATCCAGGGATTACAATGCTTGACTGGAGCTAGAACTGAACCTCTAAGTGCTTTTTATCTCTGACATCAAACTCAGGGCTATAAAACAAAACCCAACACACACACACACACACGCCTAAGTTTGCAATTTACGAGTGCTCCACTAAATGCGTTTACTAGAAAAGAAACAAAAGTGACAGTAAAGTAAGTATCCCTGTTCCTTAAACAGGAATAAATCCAGTTATTTCACTGCCAGATCTACTTCAGATTTAAATTAATGTAAAAGACAAGATCATTTGAAAGCACTGTGCAGAATGATGTGAATACTACTCATTTACAATTCCTGCAGGGAGAAGAATAGAGAAGTTATTTCAAGCTTTTTTGCATCCCTATAAAACCATTTGTGGCCTTCCAACTGCAAGAAAAGCCATTTAGAGGATTCACTGACTTGTGTCAGGTAAAACACTGGTGACAGACTGTCACAGGAAATCACAGGATGCCTTCATGTGCGGTTTTATTCAATTTCCAGACGTAAAAAATGCATTCAATTATTGACAGGATTGATCTGAAAGGCAGGAACAACAAAAGAGGCAACAGAAGCCAATCCTTCTGTGGCCACTGACTGCTTGGCTTTCCACTGGGTGGGAGTGTTATCATAACTGACCATTTGGTGCTCTGAATATTTATAATTTCCCTGCACACTCACCCTTCTTCCCATTCAATACCAGCATCCATTCACTCACTGCAGTTTTTTTCACGGAAATTTCTCTGAAGAAGATGATTAAAAAAAAAAAAAA
>VYZR01124310.1:0-17078 GCA_013400675.1 Oxylabes madagascariensis
CCATCCAGTCTTCTTCCTCACCCATCCAGTCTTCCTCCTCACTATCCAGCCTTCCTCCTTACCCATCCAGCCTGCTCCTCAGCTATCCATTCACCTTTATTTCTCACCCAGCCTTCACCCCTCCTGTTCTTTTTTCCCCCCACAGCCTGAGCTAACCTCCTTGGAACTGATGGAGGCAAGGTGCTTGTTGGGGCCATGAGGGCAATTAGGGACTTTTGTGCTAGGGCTAGTTCTTCTGTTCAGTCTGCAGTAATTAAAAGTATCAAGAGGTTTAAGAAGTAGTGTATCTGTTGAAAGCCAAAAGCTGGAGGATACACAGCTGTCCTGTTTCTTATCCTGGCTTCCTCTAGACTCTGCTCTGGCCTGATGGAGAATGAATAACTAGCCAGCCCTTCAGGTCCAACCTGCATTGGTTTTTTTCCAACTTACAAATGCTGTGTTCACACTACTCATTACTAAATACTGAATTCTATAACATGGGCACCAAACATCCAGAATCTGCCTCCCAGGCTGGCAATACATTTGTCACTATGAACCAAGATTCATTTCACAGTAGTAACATGGAAGAGAATGACAAGGCATCAAGAGTGAAGAAGTAAAAGCAAAATGCTTAAGCAACTTTGAACTGTTGTCATGATGAGGGAAAAGAACTGGTGATATGGGTGTCTATCGCCTGGGCAGGAGTAACTTTGCCCCATGAGATGATGCTAACACAGATCCCAGTGCCTTCACACCTTTTCTCTCCAGATTCTGATCCTACTTGGATTTTTAAGGTATTCTTTCTTGTATTGCTTCTTTTGGTAAAATTACTTTGGTCCCAGCTTGGTTCTGCAGTTAGCAGCTTCATTTTGTGAGGAAATCAAGTGACGGAAGGCCTGCAGCTGCGGGCAACACCACAAGAACACTGCCAGCATTCAGGAGCCTTCTTTTGCCCCTTGGCTGCCCACCTCTGAGTTATGGGGTCCCACCAGCCTTCCTTGAAATTAATAGGTTACATTGAGCACAAAATTACTTTGAATTCAGCTCATGCAGGACATCCTACAACCTGGGTCCTTTCACCAGGCTTTCAGGAACTGATCATCTAGGTTAAAACAGCTTCAGCATATGCTTAATCCTGCTCTGGATGTGAGGTGAGCAAGCCTTTACACATTGAGGTGTTAGTAGATACTGTATGGGGAAAACTACACTCTCTAGACACCTGTTCCCCTTTGGTGCTTGAAAGGAAAATCCTCCCCTTTGAGCACTAAAGCATTAACTGCAAGTGTCAATTTGCTATCTTTTAGATAAAACAGTAGTGAGAAACCATTCACCACAGGTAGTTTATCCACAAAGCAAGGGCAAATTCAGGGCTGTCCAGGAATTTGAAACCATTGGGTAGAAGGGATTTTCTATTTCTATTCTACTGGGTAAAGGGATTTTCTAGTCTATTCTACAGGGTAAAAACTCTGAGTTTTTAATTTTTGTTGTCTTGAGCAAGGTGTATATGCTTGAGAGGGAACAAACACAGGTGCACATCAGCTCTGAAGGGAAGAACCCCCTGCACACAGGACACAATCACACTCGTGCTGCTGGGTCAGGTCTTGAGAGGGCTACACTGATCTCTGCTCTTCTGCCACTTTTCACTATTGCCACGAGTGAGGGCTGACATTGGATGGGTCAGTCTTAACCCAGAAGATCTAATCTGATCTGAAATGCAGGGGCCCATTGCTATGTGAGCTTAATTGGGCCCTTCTCTCTATTTCTGAGACTGTCAGGCACAGGAAGGTGGTTGCTGACTGTTGGAACAGAAAAATGTGTCACAGAGCTGAGGTGCTTTTCTTATCCTGACTTACTTCATGTCTGTCCCACCTCCTTCTTCCATGAAGATATCTGTCATGCCTGTCCCATTTTCTGCCTTTCTAGGGTCATAAACAATAGTGATTACCAAGTAACTTCATCTCGTCCCTCTATTAGCTTAACCATTCCCTTGATGGATCACAGTCTGGGTGACAACAGGCAATATCTCTGTCGTTAAAAACTTGAACTCCCTCTGCTCTCAGAGGTGCTGGGTATGGTGATGGAGCTCCCCTTGCACACGGGCAGCCTTGCCTTCTGCCTGGTTACATCTCCTCCAGGCAGGATGGTGCATCTTGACTTTACAGCTGCTCTATGTGGCTACACATGCTTTCACAGCAGGATCTATCAGCACCAACCACCCCCCTTGCAGGGATCTGAAAGAGTGCTGCCTTTTGGCACAGGAATGAGCCTGCTGTCCCCAGAGAACATAAAGACAAAATCCTGGCCAAAGAGGGAACCATGAGAACAGAGCTAAGGTTATGACTTTGTAAATGTTTGTCTTCACACTGTATTTGATGTCTGGATAATAAGGTGACAGAAAAGTAAGGCAGGTTAAACAACAGAGGGGCACAGAATAGTTTTCTTAAGCTGCAGCACAGAGCATGTGCAGGGCCTTACCATTCCCCACTTGCCACCTTTGTGGCTGATGGATGCTTTCAAGCAGTGTCTCTTCCTAAGCCCTTCAGATCTGAGCTGTAAGTAGGGTTGATACAGCTGTGCCTTTTTTTTTTTTTGCCTTTTTTTTTTCCTTTTTTTTCCCTAGAATGAATGGCTTTCCTTTTGTACTGTTTGAATTTTGTCATTGCTGCTTTGGTTCACTTACCGTTTTCCTCAGTTTGGTGAAGAAGCTGTCTGTGAAAACAAGAATAAAAAAAAAGAAAATTATCAAAGACAGTTTTTTCCTATAGATGGGGAAGAGATGTTTCAAAGTGAGTCTATCAGGTTATGCACCTAAGTATTATTCCTGCCCTTGAAAATCTTTCACTTACTGTGCTTAATTGGTCTGTGCAAATCCATTGCCAAAGAGGTAATTGGTCATTTTTATAGAAGGATCAGAAACAAAAACACTCTAGACTATTGTTTTAATTTTTTTAAAAAAGAAAAAAAAAAAAAAGGAATTATGGAAAGAATATGTTTCAAGGCATCATCCAGCCTCTCTTGAAACTATGCAAATTCACTTGGTGAAAACAACAGCAGACACAATGAAATGAGTTGTATATGAAGAACTGAGATCTCAAATGTGATATTATGCAGAAGGTAAAGAGTCTGTACTAAATAAGTAACAGCTCAACGTGTTACCAAGGGTGCACTTTGATTTTGATGAATGTTAAAAGAACCTTTAGCCTTGAAAATAAAGAGGATAATTTCTCTCTAGGCAATGGCTGCTCGTGAAAGCCATAAAATAAGAGCACTGGAGCCCTAATTTTATAGTGCTTTTTAAATGATTTTCAAATGGTCCAGCTGCTTTGTGCCACAATAGCACAAGGCAGAGATATTTACGTCGGCAATAACAAGCATGCATCAGCCTGCCTGAGCTGCTCTCCGCAGGCAGCCTGCGGGAGGCGAAACACACGTGGAAAGATGATACTTGCCAATGTGGATTGATCACTATCACACCATGGTCAGAGCGATCCTGGGAAGCCGCTTTTTCCACCCGACAACTTGATTGTTTTCCTTGTCTGTGTTTCGCCTGCGAAGCACAGGATCTATGCGGCTGGCAGCGCCGGTTCTATTTTGACACTTGAGAGCCCGCCAGCAATGTGTGCCTCTTAGGCCACACCGTCCTTGGCAGACGACTCCTTTTGGAAATAGGAGGGCAAATTCAAACACTGCTAGTTTGGGGTGGGAGTTTCCACAAGGACTAGTGTGGCCTCAGCTTTGGTGTTCTGATGCAGCACTGCATTATCTTCTCCAGAAACGCATGCACGGGGGAAGTGAACTCTGGGCATATGCTATGGAATTCTGCTGAGATGCTGAATTGCCACCAGCAACTTTCCCCAGGTATTTTACTTCTGCATGTTTAGGACTTCAGTCTAAAACTACAGTTTATTTTCCAAACAAATGCTCTAAGATGAGAACTACCGTGGAGTGGTCTAGCTTAGCTTGCCAATTTGGATAGTCATTTCAACAGTTCAAAAAAAGTTTCAATTTTTTTTCTTTACAGTCCCCTCTCCTTGGCAAGACATTGACAAAAGACAGGTTACTGGGAGAAATCTGCCTTCTGAGCCAGCAGAATAGGCTTTAAAGAGCAGTTTCTTTATGAAATATTCCATTAAAATTAAATAACTTGTCCTTTTCCATGTTCACTAGAGCTAGAGGCACAGCAATGTTCAAGTAATAATAATTTTGGTGGGAACAAGAAATTTTGAGCATGAGAGAAATGTCTAATTTTTGGCTGAAAATTTATTACATTTGCAGTAATTCTCACGTCCATAAAGCTGAGACAGAGCTGGACAGAGGGCATGGCAGGAAGAATTTACCTCTGGAAAATCCTCAACCATTGAGCATCTGTTGTCACTAGTGTGAGAAAACTGTTTCCCATCTGGGTGACTTCTTGTATGAGTTGGGCAATATTTTCTCCTTTTCATTTGCTCATCCCAATCAGCAAAACAGGTTAGCATCTTTTTGTGTCCAGGGACATACTTAAGAGCTTTAATTTTAAACAGGGGCCTATTTTCTCTTGGAGTTGAGTTTTAAGAGATTTAATGAGCAGAATGGACAGCAAATTAGGAGTGTTTTCCAGAGGAGTATCTAGCGTGTTTGCTGCTTTCATTTAACCAACTGACTGAGGAACGACAGGAGCATGCAAAATTCAGAAACATTCTATACCCTAAACAGAGAGGAAAAATAGATTTGATGCCAAAGCTTTAGGTCATGTTCCTTTCATCTTTATCTCATATTTAGATTGTTTGTCTGACATTTCTCCTTGTCGCTTTGTGTTCTTTTAATTTCATAAGAGTTGGGGGTTTATAAAGGTGTATACTGTATCTTAGTTCAGTATGTAAATCCTGCAGCTTGATGAAATTGCTCACGATTGGATAACTCTTTGGATAGCACTGCCTAGAGGAGAGTGGCAGAATATCATAAGGTAAGCCAGCATAAAGGAAGCAGATCTGCTTTTTCTAAGAGTACAGCAAATAAAGATTTTTCCTTTCAAAACAGAAAGGAATACACGTAGTGCTGTTCCAGGCTGCGTGGAATAGTGCCATGGTCACAGATTGCATAAGTTTGTACTTCTGCCTCACTCGCATCTCATGTTATCTCATCTCATCTCTGAGAGATCCAATTTACAGCAGCTGAGATAAAGTAGCCTCCAGGGTATTACATACAGCCCTTTCATAAATCAAGAACTGCTTTTTGTTACTAGAGATCTGAGTCCAAAAACAGAGGAAAACACATGGTATTAGGCTTTGTAAATGGCCAACTGGCATGTCTCTGCAATAGTTCTTTGCAGCTTTTGGCTGTTTCTCAAATTAGAAAGTAACTATTTTTAGTTATTTTTGTTGTGTATTCTGACAAATCAACACAGAAAAACAAACAACAACAACAACAAAAATTGGTGATTTCTGACTGAGAGCTCAGAACTATCTTCCCTTTTATAATTGCTTTTCTTTTTTCTCTCCTGCTACAGAAGATACATTCTGATGATTACCAGTACACCATGTGTGATCCTTGCCACTGATGTGGATATGGTTTTATTGGTCACTCCTAATCTCTCAGGATCCTGCTGTTTTCCCACGTGCCAATGAAGACAATGTCTCTAAGTGGATAATTAGGCTTACCTGAGTGGTTGAGTGACATTTAGTTAATGCTGCTAAAGTAATTTGTGATTGCTTAATATGAGTGCTGTGTAAGAGCAGCACTTTACCATTGGGACAGGGACTCGCCGTTTGCCCTTGTTAATGCACACAGAATGTATAGAAATGTGCAACAAGGTCAAAGTCGATTGCGTCTTCTATGAAAGCTCATGATTACAAGTAGCTCAAGTTATCTTGTTGCCTTGTATGTATTCCTGTCTGTAGAGCCCAGTGCCTACCACACTCTGAGACATTTTTTTCCCTTTGAGAGGTGTAAGAAAACATAAGATAGTAGAAGAATGGTAAAGGGCTGTGATTTCTGAATATAGTCATAACACATCTGGAAATGCAGAATTCCAAGTTATTTCACTTCTGAAAAGAAATACATCTAACAAGTTTTATGGACTTCAGTTGGCTACAATCACACTGAGGACTGCTGGCCAAATCACCCTACGAAAATTCACTTCAGGAGGTAGCTCAGGTCCTACTATAGCTGGATTTGAAATATGTGTGTTGAACACATTGAGGTTTTAGCATAGCTTGTAACCATTTTGCCTCAGCCTGTAACTGTACAATGTTTCTTTGCTGAAGTGACATTAGCCTTGCTAATCTGGCTAAACTCCAATTAATAAACCTGCCTGCTTAAGATCAGCAGGAAGTTTGACTTCTGCAGGATATTTTACATATTGTGCCCTCAGCTGCTTATTACGTAGCACTTCTGAAAACACTGTACCTTTAAACCCAAAGGGTCTTGGCCTTGGCCTTGTATATCAGCAATGGCTGATAGCCAGACAAATATTTAATAATCAGTTTGTTGACAACTTCAAAGTCCTCCAGGATGGAAGTCATCATGTTAAGTCAGCCATCCCTACTTTATTTTATGATATATTTACCTTGTTTAAAGATGCTGAACATCAGATTTCTGATAAAGGCATAAGGAGAAATATTTCTTATAAAATACAGCATTAATTCTAGATTGATCTTTGATTTCCAAGTAGCTGCTCAGAAACTGCACATAACTTGTTCCACAGAAACAAGCAGTGACAATATATGGTACTGTTCTGGGTTATTTTAGCTCTGGCACAAGTCCTGATGCTGGCATGGCTTTGCTCAGTAACAGAAACATCCACTGTTTATTAACTTCACTGTGTGCTGGGTTGGGCCCTAAATGCACATACTCTCTCTATCCCCCATTTCTATCTCATGAAGAGCCCGTGAAACCTTATTCTCAGGTGTTGTTCCTGTTTGTCTTAATGATATTGGCACAATAAAGAAAATTCCAACTATAGTACTTGATCAACTTCCAGTTTCAGTGTTTGCAGTCTGTAACTCATATTTAAGCTGATATTAGTGATCAACTGTTGCATTAACAAAGAAATCTGTTTACTTTTTTTATTTCTGTTAGCTGAAGGATCTCAAAGTTCATCTTTTCCTTACTACACATCCACACTCTTGTTATCTATATATTTTTTCATTTTATTCCCTACCATTTTTTCTTCCTCCAAGATAGAATGTGATTGAAAGAAACATCCAAGAATAGTTTGGAACATGTATACTCACAGGCATTAAAAGGAGGTCTTAAAATTGCACTTAAGAGGTTGTCAAAAATCAAATGTTGCTGTTACGAGAACACAATTTCAGTGATTTTTGTTTTAAATCTTTGCCTTACTACCTGTCAGGCTCAATTCTACATTTCCTTATTTCTGCACATGGTTCTAATAAGTAAAAGAGTTAATTTCCAAGTGTAGTTACCAGGTTTAACCGGAAAGGCAAGGGTCGGTTTCCCACTCTCCCGGCCAAGGCAGAAGTTCAGCGAAGCACTGCGCGTTGTTGTGGCTTCTGCCTTGGCACAGCCCGGCCAGGGCCCGGTGCTGCTGGGTGTCCCCACCCGCCTGCACAGGGCCCCTGCCGCCTGCCACGCTCCTGCCTGCAGGTGCAGGGACATCAGGAGGCAGCCGGCAATTTGTAAAACCAAATCTTGGAAATGCAGATTATTTCCCCAATGCCACCTAGCTCATTTTTTGGCTTTGCTGTTTCGTAGCTAAAAGAACAGCCACTTCAGCTGTAATCAGCAGGCAATCAGCAGGGTTATTAGTTCCCCCTGCTTCTCTCCTGTAGGAATTATTGTAATTTCTAGATATTTCAACAAGCTTGCAACCTGATGATGGTGAGAAAACCCTTGTTTTGGCATAACATTGGGCACTAGGCATCTTGAGTGCAGATGATTGGATGCTTTCTCTATGCTTCAGAGTGAAATACCCATCTGCATAGTTTTCAGAAATAGTGAAGTCTGCTGTCATTCAGACTACCCATAGATTTATCAGATATTTCACCTGCAAATCAAGTTGTCATATAAATAGCCAAAATCAGAATACTTTTTAATGTGAAAATTTCCATTCCAGTTAAAATCACACCAAAAAAGGTAAAAAAAACAATTATTCAATTTTAAGGCTGCTCAGGATCATGAGACTGTCTTGTACTTTGTATGGTAAATGCTGTAGCATTTATAAAATCTGTATGTTGCACAATTATAAAATAATACAAAGCAATAAAGAGAGTCTAATTCTCTTTTTAATTGTTTTTCTGTGCAGTAGGTTCTTTCTTTAACGGGTAGTCCTTTTGCTTTCTTCTGTGCTAATCTTAAGTCTATTTTAAGGCAATGAAGTTTACAAACGCTAACTAAATAAAGTTGGACAGCGTATGTTAATGAATACTGCATTCCCCAGCCCTTCAGAACAGCTCAGCCTCAAATAACACTTACATATTGCCTATGTAGAGATTAGGCCACTCTTCACCCACGTGATTTAATTCCACCTTGCAGCTGTCCAAAATATCTGGCAGTTCCTGGGCAGAAGGACTGCCGGGCTCAGAGCATTCCCAGACTGACAGGGTCTGTCTTCAGGTGCTGGCCCCTTTGGAGGCCTCATGCAGAGCCAGGCAGAGGAGGGAGGGCCTGCTGGAAGCCTGCTGCGGAATGCACAGGGGAGGTTTTTGCTGAAGCAGGCTCTTTCTGCCGCTTGATGTTCCCAAGCAGGTGGCTGACTCTAAATACAGCTCGCGCCTCGACGCCTCCCTGGATTAGCTCAGCACTATGTCCCTGATGCAATGAGGAACAGCCAGAAAAATGAACGTTCTGCTCTAAGTGAATCTTATGCAAAAAAATGCAACTCCCGTCCTCACATAAGCTATGGTGCTGTTCCTGCCAGCACAGAGCTTTCCCTGTGAAAGAAATGTCAGTGCAACTGAGACGCAGTCCCAAATGCCTCATGTGACCCAGTTCTAATAATAAGCTACCAGGAAAGAGGAGACAGCACAGCTTGAGGGTGAGTTCAAAATAAACACCATGAGAACACCTATCCTGGGCCTTCCCAAGGTTCACCAAGCCCACTGTCCTGCACTTGACTATGGCTGAAAGTGATGCCTACAGAATATAAGAACACACAAGCATGAATTATATTTGTGTATATAATATTAATAATAACAGTCTCCCAGCTTCCAGCTGGCTGCGGTTTATGAGCTTGCTGATCTGGATGGAGTTTCTAAGTATTTGGTAACCCTGAACGGATTTCTGTCCCTCAGACTTTTCCTGTTGCCCCTTGAATGTCTATAGGCTTTTACTCTGCAGCATCCTGTGGCAAGGTGTTACACAGCTCACGTAAACCCCTCCTCTTGTTTCAGACCTGGTTTCTACTGATTTCATCTGATGCCCTCAATTCTTGTACTGCAAAATAAAACTAAGAGAAGTTTTCATTGGAACTCTACATGGGTCCCTTCAGGTGACACTGGCTTTGTGATTACTTTAAGCAGATTTAAGTCTGCCAGAGCTGTAGCTGGGACAGTTCCTTTCACTTGCACCTTCTCCCAAGTTGTGTAGACCCTCTTGACAAATGTGCATTTTCTGAATGAAGTGCCACTGGGGAGACAGTATTTTTCCTTCATTTTGGTTCCTTTGTCTACCTTGCCAAACCAAGATTCAAAATACAAGTTTTTATGCTGATAGCGGAAAGCAGTGAGGTACTAATGTCATGTCACACCATGACTTGAATTATGGATAGTGTAAGTGACAGGTGAGGAGGTCCCTTTTCCTCTTAGCACATTGCAGCAGACAATGCTTTCTGTTTTAAGAAGTTACGGGAGTATTCTTCTGCTTTTGCTTATGTTGACTGGAATCTTTTTCCCTGCACAAATGTGCACTCAAAGTAAATCTAAATAAAAAAGCAATACAGACAGGCAGGAAATATAAGCAACACTGACTCCACAGATTAAAAACTCTTCTGTGATTTGACAATGCCCTTGAAAAAAGTTTCTACCTAATTCATTCCCTTCACTGAGGTTAAGTAAGTTGTGCTTGCAAGATCACTACCATGCCACTGGTGGCATGGATGTCCTACTGACTCAGCTTCACTCTGTGCTCTTCCCTTCTCTGCCCCTGGTGAAAAAATACTCTCCCAGGATGAGCAGTATGTTCAAGAGCAGGTACTAATTTACAACAGGAGCAGCTTTCACAGCTGTGGCTTTGTAGGACAGATGCTCAGAGACATGCAAAACATTATCCTGATGGGGAGATTCCATTAATCTTGCTCACATGTGTCTAATTTTGCCCAGCCTAAAGCCATTAAGATGCATTATTTCACTCACATGAATTTCAGATTTTTCAATGCCGTGTCTTCAAAAGGTTTCCAGACGAAAACCTACTGTAATGTGAATGAAGTATAAATTATAATGAAATATTAACTCATATAAATCCCTATTAATTTTAATGGAGAACTTCAAAGCAAACAAAGCTCCTCCTCCACCGCTCTGCTGCTTTGTGAGGTGTAAAGATTGTCCTAGCACTGTTGGGTTTTAAATGTGATTTCCTATTTGATCGTTTCACACAACATCTTACCTTTCTCTCATCAGCAGAGCTCTTTTGCAAGGTTTAAGAAAATTTCAACAGTCAAACTGATGTCTGAAAGGATCTTAAATACGCTTATTTTGCAAAACAGTTGTGAAATAGGGAGGGATTTCACTCCAAGATGATAACCTCTCCAAGGATAAAGAAGGAAATGTGGTCTGGAAAGAAAGAGGTTCAACTCACAGGTCACCATTATATTAGTCTTCTAATAACCTTGCAAGTCTCTTCCAGCACAGAATAAAATGATCAGAAGTGATGCTTCAAATGCAAACAAGCAAGCAGAAATGTATTTATTTAATCTGGCAGGGAATCATTATAAGGTCAACTAATCAATAAATCCAACCAGCAGCAAAGGGCAAAACCAAATTTGATTATCACTTTATGGTTCACCAGAAGGTAACAAGCTAATTTTCAGGCAGAGTGGTAGCATGAATTTCAAACGCTGTTGCTGTATTAAAAATCGCATTGGTTTAAGTACTGATTAACTGCTGACAGGAAAAGTGACATCCTCAAAACAGCTTAAAACTAATTTGTATCAATTAGGCCAAGCCACTGATGTAAGCTAAGTGTCTACCTGATATTAAACCATGGGTAATCCAAAGCCACTGACACAGAACTGATTTGGG
This sequence comes from Oxylabes madagascariensis, assembly GCA_013400675.1. Lineage (NCBI taxonomy): Eukaryota > Metazoa > Chordata > Aves > Passeriformes > Timaliidae > Oxylabes > Oxylabes madagascariensis. The sequence continues at coordinate 11,157 of VYZR01124310.1, forward strand.
ATAATTTGGAGTGCAAGCGAACTGCTGAATCCAACTTAAAAATGCTTTGAAGACCTGACATATTCTTTTTAATGTCCTCAATATACTACATGATATGCATTATCTTTTTGAAAACATATTTAAGAAGAAAAGACTCATAGGGTTTGCTGACCCAGGCTGCAGAAGCATCACAAACATTTATTCTGATGGTGTGGGTCTTGTGGCTGTCACAGCTTTCTTTAACACCGTAATACTTAGCAGACAAGCAAAAGAGGAACATTTCTGTAGGAGTGCCTGGGCTCCCAAGAAACTGCCCTTGTCACATCATCAGGCCTGAAACACAAAATTTTCCTTAGGAGAATATGCATGTGAAAACTGTAATCAAACTGAGAAAGATGACTATCTTACACACCTAAGTAAAGGGGACTCAAAAATCCTTTACTGCTAGATGCAAATATTGACCTTGCCTCTGGCATGAGCAGAAACCAGGGACAAACTTGGTCTGTCTTAACCACTTCAGTGGATTCATCCATTAGCACCACTCAAGCACAGCAGTTCCACTCCATGCAATAGTTACAGTGCTGCTGTTGGCTGTGCTGGTTTTGGAGGGACAGAGCTATCAGAATTAATCCATTTACTGTTCTGTTGGCCTTTTATTTCAATGCATAATTTTCTTTAACTTTGTAATATGCACTGATTGTGGGAAGTTCTATATGCACAATGGCTCTGAAGGCTGAAACTCAGTAAAGTGAATGTAGATAGGGTTGCCTGTTCAGCAGTCTTTCCTTTGCCGTAGCTGAACATCCAGATTTCACAGGTGCTTCAGAAAACCACGATTGGGTGAAATCCATCGATGCTCCTTCACTGTCTTGATGGCTTCAACTAATGGGAGGTGGTGATTTATCATGAGATATGCTAGGACTAGAGAAGCTGATCTGCTTACTCCAACTGCACAATGTACCAATATTTTGGCTGGTAAAAAAAAATAAATAAATTTTAACCATCAAGAGAAGCAGTACAGTGGATGAAGTTTAATTTAAATGTTTTTCTTGCTCTTCTGATAGATCACATGAACGGCTAACAGTTAAGCCTAATTGGCCATTGTTACACTCACTTGTATGAGAAATGCCATGAGACCCCAACCTGATCTCAGAAACACTGGTAAATCAAAGAAAACCCTCTTAGAGTAATGAAGCTGTTCTGTTTTGACCATGAGGAAAAGTAGACCCATTAGTTAGTTTCAGCAGGCTTGTTTATGCAAGGAAGAATGCTAAAATCTGGCCTGAATGGATGGCACAGACACATCAGCCACCAAGAAAAATGACTGGCCCAGTACTATTGCATAATAAGGCAATTTGATGTAACTGTAATTCTATTTTGAAGTCAGAACTTGTGATACATAGACAGCTCCATTAATGCCAGTTTTCTCATGCTAAGAAATGGTCTTTTATGCAAAACAGGTTAATTCCTATTTTATTGCACCACTGCTCAGAAGCTCAGTTTTGTGTGGAATTCACCGTAAGTCTCATTGGGTAAAAGTAAATCTTCTTGGAGGCACAGCCTTGCAGGCCCTGTTCACACAAGAAACTAATCTGCAATTTATGAACCTCTTCATACAGTTGGTGATGGCAGAAATCAGGACATTTGTCTTTTTTATTAATTTCTTCTTGCAAATAGTGTTGGTATAAGATGGTCTCAAAAGAGAGTGTCCATTTTAAATGCACGATTTTGCTTCTCCCTTTTTGAATGAGCCTTACCTTCCAAATAATCTCCCCTACCCTCTCTCTCATCTGTTTTGTCACATCAGCTTTTTGGGACCCAGTCAGAGCTACATCCACAGCACTCCTTTCTCCTGCCACCAGCCGTGCAGGTGACCAGCACCTGGCAGGACACCATGTAGTGATTTGTCCACCACTGAGCTTGTGGAGCTGACCTGTTACGTGAGGCTGCTGACTCGCATCAAAATGTGACCAACAATAATTTCATACCTCCTGGCGTGTTCAAGGCATTGTGGATAAATTGTGCAGCAGAGAAAAAGAACTGGCTGATATCAAAGCTTGGCAGGTCATGGGCTGGTACACCATAATAATCAATGGTTGCTCCATAAAAGTCCTGGCCTCCGTGGCTGTATGCTGTGCCATGGGCAGCATTTAAAACATGGGTCACACCCATCTTCCACAAAACAAATCTATTGTGCGCTGTTACCCTAAGGAAAAGACAAAGACAAATCAAGATGGGTGCAGTGGTATTCACAGAGCAGAAGCACTGAGATTGCATCTCCCAAACCACTGTTGGAGCACCAGCCCATGCATTGCTTCTAAGGGCTAATCGAGAAGGGAATACCAGCTTAGTCATAATTGTATCTCGGAAATCGTGCTGTCTGCAGTGTAAATGACAGCAATTAGCAAAACTATGAGCTGTCTAAAGCCGCACCCATGAGGCATACTAACAGAAGGTATGGCAGAGGTGTGTCCATAAAGCTGTACTTACAGGTCCCCTAAGAAGAGATTAGGCCATACTTCATCTACGTGGTTGCAAGAGGGCCGCCCAGTGTTCAGGAGCTGCTCGATTTCCTTGAGGGAGGGGACATCCTCCGGGCCCGTCCCAGCGCCCTCAGGGTCCTGGGCGTCGGGCGCCTGTGCCCCGGACATGCTGAGATCCGGGGAGAGCGGCTCGGGGGCGCTGCCAGCCCCGCTCCGTGCCGGGGGGGCTCCAGACGGGCCGGGGCAGTGCCGGCAGCCAGGCTGTACCCCCGCCCCGGGCTGGCCGCTCGCCTCCGCACCGCCCGGCCCGCACAGCGCTCGAAACAGCTGCAGGTACCAAAGCGGGCATTGCTGGATCCGTACTGCCTCCGGTCTGCTTCTCTGGGCTGGTCTCCAGAGCCGCCCTGCTCCGCCACACAGCAGCCGGGGCGCCGGGGCCGTCAGCCACAGGCGGCACAGCCCCCTGCCCGCAGGACACGCACCGACACCGGCTGTGACTGCCCCCAGCCGTGTCCTCCGCGCGGCTGTGGCGGTCTGCGAGATCTGGGCATTCAACACTACCAGTTAAAGCCTGATAAAGGAAAAACAGCAACCTGTCCCAGTAACATTTGTCCATCATTTAGTCTGAGGTGCTTAAACATAGCAGTGAAAGGGTCAGAAATGCACCAGCAGGTCCTACCAACACGGTCACCAGGAGGTTTAACACCAAGTGGATGATGATGCCTTACCTGTCACTGATAATCTAGGGAAATTTATTTCTTGAAGCTACTGGTTTTTTACCATGTGAAATTATCTGACATAACTGTCTATATCTATATTTAACTATATTTTTACTATTTCCTATTGCAGTCCTTCACGGGGTTAATACAGTACACCTGCCGCATATTGCATGATACCTCCCTCTGTTGAAAAGGTAACAAAAGCCAGGAGTATAATGGTTGTCAGGTGAAACTTGTAAGCCACTGAGTTAGTTTATTTAGGAAGGTCTGGAGAGCCATAAATTGGAGACCCACAGTATCAAATAGTAGTGTCTATTCAAGTACAACAGTGCCTGTGCTTCTGCAGGCTGAATCCTAGCAGAGGCCTGAAAACTGCCAGTGGTGGAGCTACAAGGCAGAACAAATGAAATGGTGATGCTTTTCCTCTATAAGCCTGACAATCCAGGAGAGAATGTGACCCAAGAGGAGAAGCTTGCTGCTGAGAGTTTCCCCTGTAGAAAAAAAGGTCATGAAAGAAGAAACTCTTAGTCAGGTCTGAGCCAAATTTATTCCATATGCATTGATAAACTATGATGGATTTGCTTTATTTTATCAAGAGACATATCATGGACATTCCAAGCTTGGTATTAAAGTCTGGACTAATTAACTGGGCTTAGGAATACTCCGTGAGAGATCATCATAAAACAATGCAATAGTTTCCAGCATCAGAGGACAAAATTCATATGCAACAAGAGAAAAGTGACTTTGTATAGAATATTTCATGAAGCAGAAATTACCTATATTCTGTGGTATTTAGGGAAGAAACTGTTTAAAAGCTTCCAGTATACAAAGAAACGTGTTACTTCCCACTGCCATGTATGTTCTGACCTAAAAGGTGAAACGAGGGAAACTACAAGTAAAAGTGCTGCAGTGCTTATTTAGAGAGGGTAGTGGGACAGGCAGCCAGGCACTGCTGTGGGTGAGGCAACCAGCTGGCCAGACCCAGCAGAGGAGAGGACTGGGAAAATGGCTGAAGTTATATTTCAAGCTCCAGTATGTGCCTTTAATACATTACCTTATTTTTCTGTTTTGTTCTTGGGTTTGTTGTTTTGGTAAACTAGTGTGCTTTAAGCTGATTGATGTGTGCCCATGAATCAGGAAAATTAACTGACTGAGCAGGTTAAGTTGTTCAATTTAGTTTACTTTTCTCAGGTTCCTGGGTGGAGACGCAAGGTGAGGCTTTACTATCAGTTTTTTATAAATGTAACCCCAGCCCATTTGTTGCTAATCAAGTTCTGTGAAAAAGGTGAAACTCATGTTTAAGTCTAGCCCTTTTCAGCTGTAAAACTTTAATTGGCCTCTCCACCAATTGCAGTGACTAAGAATTCATCTGTGTTATGAAAAGTGACAAAGAGAAAAATATGAACTCCAGAAAAATGATCCCCTAGTCCTGTGTGCCTTGAACATTTGTATGCATACATTCATCTACTTCAAAACTGCCATTCCACACCTAGCATCTTCTAAACATTTACTAGTCTGCAAATGTGGCTTTGGTAAAGCTGTGTCACTGACCTTTTTTAGTCAGGAGTTGCCTTTGAAACAGACAGGAAAGAGGCACTGATCTGGCTTTCAGAAGGATTTCCCTGTCTACATCTGTGCTTCTTTTCTGGCCCTTTTAACATCTACTAAGAAAGGATGTAGAAAGCAACAGACTGATGTATGGCCACACTGAATAGAGGCAAGTTTAGCACTCTGTGCAGGAGGCACTTTTTGAGATTCCAAGCATTTGGAGGTTCTCCTGGCTGTTTGAATGCCGGGCAGCTCTAAACCAAACATTTGTGTGCAATTATATATGAACATTAAATAGGTGCTGTTTTAGCCGAAATTAATGCAATCTTAATCTTGGAACACGCAACAGAAGGCATTCTAACCAGACGATGCCTTTGTGATTGCTTAGAAGGTAGTACTTGGTGCAATAATCTAAATCAAACAGTCCCTGGCTAATAATGTATTAGGTGGCAACAGTGTAAATTGCCATGGAGTGCTCTAGTAGCGCATGGCATTGCCAGGAAAATGTGCAGCAGTTGAAAAGAAAATACTCATATCAGTTCTGAGGCCATGCCATCTCGCTGCTGAAAAAAGAGCCAAAATTAGACTTCTTTCACGTATCCTGAAAGAAGGCAGCTTTTAGAGTGAAAATGTTAGAGCGTGACAGTTCAGTTAGATAGGATTTTAAAGTTACAGTATCTCCAGCTGCAAAAAGGTTCTTTTCATTTCACTCATTAGCTTGTTTTCAGGATTTCATTTCTGGGGTGGTTAACTACTGAGGAAGAACAGAAGAACTCTGGCACATTTTGGGCAATGCTAAGTGAGTAAGTGAGACTAGGTTTTCTGGTGCTCTATAACAATGTATTTTTAACACATGGAACAATTTTGTCTGGTGAGCACATGGAGTTTATTCTTTTTCTTTTTTCCTTTATTATCCTCTTCTAATAAGCTTGTTTTCTGTCTTAAAAAAATGATTATGGTTCACTAATTTGATTCATCCTTAGGCATTCAATCTTTTATTCTTCCATTACAGAATTAAGACATTTGAAGATAACATAGATGCTTGAAGGTTCACACATGACTGACTTAAGTATGCTTCAACTGAAGTACAGAGATTGTGAAGAAATTATAAGGCAGGACTTGATCTGTAGAAAAATGAGATTACCAAAAACCTCACCCCAAACCCAGAAACCCCCCCCCCCCCCCCAGCCCCC
>VYZR01124310.1:17086-27475 GCA_013400675.1 Oxylabes madagascariensis
CCCCCCCAACCCCAAAACCCCCCCCCCCCATGATTTAAATCAATTAGCACTTCTACTGAAAGATACCCCTCTTGCCATATTGTATTCTTCGCTGAATAAGAATTTTCATAAGAATATAATTCTCTGTTCTGAAAAAAGCTGAGGCCCTTTTTTTCTGTGTAGGGCCTTAACATTTGAGATAGATTATTTCAAATTATTAAATGCTAACAGTATTACTCAGTGACAATGTTTTTTTAAAAAGCCCATTACATTAACACATCTCATTTTCCTTTGCTCTATAATATATTGTAACTTGAGCTAGTTGGGAATTTTCAATATAAATTTCCTTTCTTTTATTGCATTGTGTCAGCCTGAACATTAAATCAATATAACTATGTGAACTGAATAAATCGTTTTCAATCTAAAGATGCATCAGTGTTATTACACATTTTAAATACTTTTTTTCCTTGGCAATCCACAGTTGTTTTAAAAAATATCTGTAGCATATAATTTATCATAAATTCTCAAACTGACATGTCAGCACTGGCACTGCCTGTCAAACTTACATCAATGCCTTCATGTCACATGGCACGAAGTGACATAACTCAAAGTGACGGAATGAGGTTTATTGGAAATTTCTGTTAAATAAAGCACCAACTATTTAGATAATTCACCCTTTTAAAGAACATCAAATGTTAGCAAGGAGAAATAGTTTTCAGTTTTGAAGTGCAACGACTAAGCAGCTATTACATATCTAAGTGTTACAAGTTTTAAATTATGCTCTATTACTTTTCTGTGCAAGCTTATTTAGTAATTTTCAAAATATTTGCTAGATGATGAAGTCAGACAGAGCAGAAAAATGCTGTTAGATGTGATAACTTGAGATAGAAACAGACCATCAAGCCTTTTACCAGCGCTGAAGTTCACAGAATCAGAGATGCATTAGGGTCAGAAGGGATCTCTGGAGATCGTGCAGTCCAACCTCCCTGCCAAGGCAGGGTTACCTAGAGACGTGACACAGGAACCATTCCGGTGCTTTTGGAATGTCTCCAGAGGAGACTCCATGCTTTCCCTGGGCAGCCTGTTCCAGTGCTCTTCAACCTCAACTTCTTTAGAAGTTCTTCTTCACGTTGAGGTGGAACTTGTGTCTTCGCTTTATGGCCAGTACCCCTTGTCCTATCACTGGGCAAATAACTTCCACAAACCAGCCCAGCAGCCACCACAGCCAGGCCCAGGGTGCTCTCCACTGTGTATGTGTCTGTCTGTCTGTCTTCTTCACCTTTGCTCTGGATGCAGCTCTTGCCCAGGGATTCTCTGCATGGAAACCTGTTGCTGGAATAACACACCTTAGGACCCGTAAACTTCAGATAGTCCNGGCCCTGCCCGGGACCCTTCCTTCCCGCGGGGCCGCCCCGCCGGGTCCCGTCGCTGCCCCCGCTGCGGCGTGAGCCCCAGGGTGCGGGCGGCTCTCGGGGGAAAGGGCTGCCTCTCCGCAGAGGCCGTGCGGGAGGAGAACAGCTTCGCCTGCCGGGGGAAGACGATCCCTCCGTGCTGTGTGTCCGCGCTGAAATCCGCTCCGCCGTAATTACCGCGCCCGCCCGGCCCGGCCCGTTCTGCCGAGCGGAGCGCCCGGCCCGGGAGCGCCGCGGCGGTGTGGCGGCGGTGTTGGGGCTGAAGGGGCCAGCCCCTGTGCCCGGCCGTGCCGCTTTCGGGCTGAACTTTGTCAGCCTCGTGAGGAGAGGCGTGTGGAGGTGTGGGACGGGCACCGAGCGGCGACGGGGCTGGCACGGCGGGCCGGGGCCTGCGGGCACTGTGCGGTTCGCTGTGGGGCCGGGGCACAGGGACCCGGCTGGTGTCCGATTCCCGCGTCAGCCTCCGCAGCAACAGACCGCTCCTGGAAAAGATGCTTCGTGTCGGTCTTACGGTCAGATAGCCAAACAGTTGTACGGGTCCAAATAGACATCCTTATTTTTTTTCAATAAAATTGGTATGCTTTCTGAGGACAAAGTGTTCCGTTTTGAATAAAAAGGCTGTTGATTGTTGGGATTTGATTATTAACAAGGCAACATGCAACAGTGCTGCACTGGTTTGCATGTGTGCTCTTTGAGTTTCAGGTTAAATGGTGGGGTCTGCCTGTGGGGGAGAGTATTTGTGCAAGTTTAGGGCCTGAGCGTAAGGAAGTTGAGACTACTGGAACTGTTACCCACTCAGTCTCTTAAATCTACATTACTGATGCATTATGTGGCCTTGGACCATTCACTTAATCATTGCTGATTGCTGTTAAAAAAACCCCAACACTTCAAAAAGGTAGGTTTTCCCAGCTCCCTGAGTTAATGGAAGAGGCAAATGAGAGGCAGTGTTAACATTTGTAGTAAGTAGAAATGGTCACATGGTTTTGTATTTGAGGCTTTACAACACTCATTCTGTGTTTTAAGATGACTTGATGGAAGATTCCACTTGGCTAAGGTCTGCTTTATCTCCACAGAGCTCCCTCGAGCAGCTGGACACGGTGTCTGTGCCACCTCCACAGGGCAGCTGATCATGCTGTGCTCTGGAGTGGCCAGAGCTCAGAAGACATTTCCTGGCATTTAAGTGCCCCTCCTGTTTGGTAGGGGGTGCCTCTTGCTGGATATCAGAGGTAAGGAAATGCCTGTGTCTTTTTCTTCCTTTTGCTTCTGTGATGTAGAAGAAAGGTGGAACTAACCTGCAGGATTAGTGTGAAGTGATTTTTGTACCAAGTGAAAGGATTTTTGGGAAGTTTTGTAAGTTTTTGTTGTGGAAGTTCTGCTTAGATGTGAAGGAAATGTTCTGTAGATTTGTAAAGCACAAGAATTTTAAATTATCTTGTTTGCTCTTCTGTGTGATACTCTTCTCTCTGGCTGGTTGGGAGTTTATTTTAGTCGGATACTATTAAGATACAGGTTGGCCTAGAGTTGTAATCTTTTGGGTTGCGTAGTATTGCTTTTCTTTGTACAGAGCTTGCTTTTGCAGCCCACTTAGCTGCTTGAGATCCACTAACCGTATTACATTGTGTGTGTTTGTTTGATAATCACATACCTTTTAGAAGTTCTTTATTTCTTACTTACTTTAATGCATCTAAAATGAGGAAGGCTATGAGATTTTCACTAGACCAGAAAGATCAGATTGTAAATGGTTGTGGAGAGTAAGATGAAACACAGTTTCACTTCAGATATTGTTCTGGTATTCATTTGGATAGAGAATTTGTTCATATCTTCCCCTTATTTCCATTATAAGATGAGGATGTGGGAAGAAAAGGGGAAAAAGAAACGGGAGTTGTTACTCCTAAGTTGTATAGGGATAAAGAACAGCCAAAATTCTGTTACAGGAGGGATACACTACTTGAAACTGGTAGAAAAATACTCAAGACCTGATATTTAGCATGTAAAATGTTCAAGAACTTAGTCAAATAGTAATGAAATACTGTGAATGACATCCTAAGATAAGTGATGGAGTGCTTGATCAGTTGTTTAAAAATCACTTGTGTGTACCTTCAATTATGGCAATAGGAAAAAAATTTGTTTTGTTAGCTAGTTAGTAGATTAGGAGTTGAGCCGCTCTTAGTGTTCACTTGAGTACAATACAACCTGTTTGGCTTAATGAGGTGTAAGAGTGAGGGAGCAGTATGTATTCTGTTTATTTTGATGCAATATGTAACTGTACTTGGTAGTTCTTAAGACAAACATGTTTAACTTTCAGGACTTTCTGTAGTAGCTGCAAGCTGTCAGTCTTGCATGGAGTTGTCTCAGCAGAAAGACTCTGCTAAGAATATAGAGCTAATATTTGATCCACAAGCTGCACTTCAATAAATAATGCTCAAAAAGCTCATCTTCCTTGATGGCTTTGAGATTTCTTATCTTACCTTCATGCATAGCACTAAGACCTTTGAGTACAGTTAAGCTACTGCTGATCATCTCACTTACGATACCAAAGTCACTAATTAAAACTCAATGCAAGTTTTACAGCAATATTTATGCATTTGAAGTGATTGTATTCTTGCTTCAGGAAAATACCATTTTTGTCTCATGGTGGGCATTATGCTGTGTTTGATCAAATTTATATGTAGTATGGAAGCCATTGTATTTAAAAACTCTTGAAAAATGAGGTATTGTTTTTGCATGGATTCTTTTTGTCCGTGGATTCTTTTGCTTACAAGATACCTACTGTATTATATGTGTCTGGTGGCATTTAGAAGGTAAGGACTAAGTCACTGTATGCTATGTGGCAGTGAAATGTTTGGTGCTATTTGCTTTAAATAAGCACTGAAGACTTTAGAGTTTCCAGGAAGAACAGGTGACGAGCTTCTCATGTAAGTCAGAGTCAGCAGAGAAGCTGAGCCTTGTGCTGCATAACAAGGCAGTGCTGTGTGTTCTTTTTCCAGCGCAGCATTGCTAAGTTGGTGTGTGACAGTAGCCTTATTATTGCAGGCTGGCTCAGCACATGTTTTTGTGTAGCTTTTTTGTGCTGGGGAGCCAAGGCCGCGAACATGGGCCTTGTCCACACGGGCAAAGTAGCAGCCTTTGCAGGGAACAACCTCTCCCCTGAGGTGTGGGATGTGCTCCTAAGCCAACAGACCCAGCGAAGGAGGGGCTGAGTTGGAATGGCCTGTATTCAAACTGCAGCTTGAAACCTTCACACAGAAATGTAGGTTACATCACTTGAGATCTGATAGTTCTTCAGCATCCTTCCTAAAATTCCTCTCAAGGATGGTGGGAGTTGAATCAAGGGGGAAAAAATCAACGGGCAAGGCTCTCCCAAGTAGTTGAGGGCTGGTGGTAAAGCAATAATGGTGCTAGTAGAGATTTTGAATGTGTGTCTGAAATTAGCAAAACCAGTCAGCACTCTGCTAACTGCTGCAGACCTAACTAGATTGTTTAACTCTTCAGCTATGACTCTGCTCTAAGCAAGTTTGCAGCCTAATGTTACTGTGATATTAATGCTACTTTTCTTTGGCTAGAGTAGTGATAAGCCGATTCAACTTCCCACATATTTACCTCAATATGCAGTCTCAAAGTCTGTAAGCTAAGGGAAAGTTAGGGAATTAATGGTTGGCTGGCAGCAATTCAGTAGATGGGAACATGATAGAATCATGGACAATCATGTTGAGGGAGGTTAATTTTCTCTATATATACATCTAGGAAAATTTGCTATCAACTAGGGTATACTCAGCCTCTCAGAGGCATCTTATTTCTTAAAATGCCACAGCCAAATTGTAGGAATGTTTATAGTTCACAAAGTAATGTTTTTCTTTTAAAAAAGTAAATACTTACACATATGCAGTTCCTATGCATTGTGTTCAGTTAATTGAAAGGTTGGTGCAAGAAAATGGGACACACAATACATACTGTTGACAAGCTTGCTAAGTACTAAGTCACAGTACCAGGAAAATAATCAACTAACTAGCTACAGACATTGCTGATGTCAGGTGAAAAGTATATTTTGCCCTCTGACGCCTAAGTCTGTGCATGCTTTGTGTTACTCATGTGTGTTATTCATCATTGAATAATGATACCCATTATTTGGTTTCAGTGATAAAACTAGTAACATGGAAGGCAAAGTAGTTAACAGAGCTGGTTCCTTGTAGAAGACAGGTGCAGTTATCTAGGGGACTTGGGCTCTGCTGCGATATTCTTACATAGAAGTCTAGTGGTGTAAAAGTTACGCAGCTTTCTTCAGCTTCAAAAATGAACAGGAGCAGTTGCACACAGGGATCTGAACTGTATTCTTAACTGTGTTACAATTATTAGGGAAAGTGTCTTTTACCCTTTAAACCACAAAAGTATCACCTATTGAGCAGTCTGGAAGGGAAGGCAGTTTCAGGATTTAAGAAGTTGCTTTATCATTAAAAAATGAGTTTAACTGTTGCTGTTGAGATGAAATTAGCTACCTGCTCTGAGTAATGTTTTAAATTTGTGTGTTGTGGTCATTTCTTTGTCTTTTCCTGTTGGTGAAGTGTCTTGTTGTTGACAGTGTTTAAAAACAGAGCAGGTCCTATCAGTTGCATCTTGAGGTTAATGTAGACTTTCTCCCAGGTGCAGCCCATAGTGACCTTTGATGGGTGTGCTCATTCAGTGTTGTAAGGTTACTTTTATTGCACATTTGGTAAGGGTTGATTTTTATTCCGGCAATGCCAGATGAAGGAAGACTAGGTTGCTGTTAGGCTACTTGACTTGTGACAAATTAATAGAATTCTCTTAGGTTAGGGACAGTTTCCTGTCTTTGTCCTCAGAAGTTGCTTTGGTTAGAAGACAATATCAGTAAGTTGAGTGTATTTGTGGTGGTGAGTTTACATTCACTGCTTTTAGAAAACTTGTGATGATTGCTATGTTATAAAACTCACTGTGATTAACAACTTTTTTTTGCAGTATTTCATCTGTATTTCTGAGTAAAGAAAGCTGGAAGTTTAGATAAGCAACTCAAGTTTGTTTATTTTTACTGGATATTTTGGGTTTAGTATAAGAACAGTGTTGATAGTACACTCATGATTTAGTTATTGTTTAGTGGTGCTGACCCTGAGGCAAGGAGTTTTTGGTTTCCCCTGCTCTGCCAGTGAGGAGGGGCAGAAGAAGCCGGTAGAGACACAGCCAGGACAGCTGACCTGAACCTGGCCAAAGGAATATTCCATACCATGGAATGCCCTGCTTGGTGTATAAATGGAGGGGGGAGGTTGGCCGGGAGGGGCCGACCACTGCTGGGGAACTGGCTGGGCAAAGGGTGTTGAGCAGTGGTAATGTGCATCACTTGTCTTTCTTGGCTGTTGTTCTTCTCTCTTTTTGTTATTTCCACTGTTATTATTGCTGTATTTTACTTTATTACCATTATTAAACTGCTCCTATCTCAGCCCCTTGCGTTTACATTTTTACAGTTCTCCCCTCCATTCCACTGCAGGGGCTGGGGGCAGTGAGTGGGAGTGAGTGAGTGACTAAATGACTCTTATTGCCCTCAGGGATTAAACAGCAACCCTGGAGTAAAGTAAAAATATGAAGTACAAAAAAGGTCAATTAATTGATGATTAGTTGAAAATTAAATGTCATACTTTGTTTTATTAGCTGTGACCAAAATAGTCATTACAGTTATTTTTGAGCTACACTTTCAAAAATAGTAAGATAACATAAAAATGAGAAAATACCCTTTTATATGGAGAAGGGAACATATAGTATATGTAGTATTCTAGTAGGTTTGTTTTTGGGTTTTGGTGTTGGTTGGTTGGTTTGTTTGTTGGGTTTTTTTTGTTTTTGTTTGTTTGTTTGTTTGGGTTTTTTGTTTTTAAATTTTGGGCAACTATTTAACTATCAAGGTATTAAAATTTATATACTTGACTGTGTATGAGGTATTGAGAAATTTTAGCAATGAATTAAGTACACGTGATTAATACATAATCTGCTGCTGAGAGAATATCTTCAGAAGTATCATGCCCTTAATTATTTTAAAAGGGTAAGTGTGATTTGTGTGCTCACTTTTCTTCTAAAATATTACTTTTGCACTGCTGGGAAATCTCATTTGGCAAATTGAATCTTCTCTGATATAGTATAAAATAGTTTGTGGTTCTGTTAGATGAAAGCCAGAAAAAAAAGTTGCATCCAATAATTATATTAAGAGATACTGTACTTCTTTAAAAAGAGACATGAGAAGGAAAAAGGTTCTGTTTTTGGAAGAGTTGTGCCCCTGAAAAAGATGCAGAACTGTGCTGAATATTCATGATGGGTTCGAGTACCAGTTTACTATAGACAGAAGTTAAATAATAGATTAAATACACTGTTTCCNAATTAGAACAGTATACTGGATACATCTAGGAAATATTCTTCTTGGAAACTTTAGATTTCTATTTAGGAGCAAATGAAATAATCTTAATTTAGTTTTTCTTATCTAAAAAAAAGGTTTTTTATGTTATTTACCGTAAAAATTAGGTCTGATTTTTAGCTATCTCTTATGTAAAATGTCTTGGGCCAATTAAGCATTTAAAATTGCACGACAGACAGCGGCATTCCCCCANTCATGATGGGTTCGAGTACCAGTTTACTATAGACAGAAGTTAAATAATAGATTAAATACGCTGTTTCCTTGCTTTCATTCTGAAAGCCTTGAATGATGTAAGTGGCAGTAGTGTATTGTACTGCCTTGTATTTTCTGAGATTTGGTTGGCATGGTTGAAGGATTTTAGTTAATTAGACTGTTTTTTTGAGTACAAAAGAGCTGTGAAATTGTAGCTGTTTCTTAGATGGCAGCTGTACATGAGCCACCAAATATAAATTATGCACAAATCCATTCTCTACTGCTGTGGGTCTTCAATATTGCATAAACGTTTTAGTACTTTTACTTCACTGGTAGCCTTTCAAAGTTTTATCTTGTGTTCCATATAATGTCCTGTGGTTAACTTTTTCCTGGTTGTTNCTCTCTCAGATACTCAGCAGGTCAGCCTGATTGGCGGATAAAGGGGCAGCATGGCAGGCAGTAACCAGCTCTGCATTCGACGTTGGACTACCAAGAACGTGGCCAAGTGGCTGAAGGAAGAAGGCTTCTGTGAATATGTGGATCTTTTGTGCAACAGACACAGGCTAGATGGAATTACCCTGCTGACACTTACTGAGTACGACTTGCGATCCCCTCCTTTGGAANTGTACGAAGAGAATACATCTCTTCTGGTTTTGGTGTGTCACTATGTTGTCTACTAGCACATCAATTTAAAAAATGCTTTGAAGCTTAAGCCAATGCTTCATTTCTAGTAATGTTATTTTTGAAAGCTGAGTATTTTAAAGGATTCACAATTCAGTAAGTATCTATCTTAATTACTGAGATCAAACAAAGATAGGATGGTTGTACCACCAACATACAACTAAGATACTTCAGCTCAATACTGTTGCAGATATCTGGACTTAGATTTACTTGGAAGGAGTGGGGGAATGTCATGTCATCGAAGCTTCAGTATCTATTTTAAAACAGTGGGATATATTGGACTGTATTGAANAAATCTTGGGGGATATCAAGAGGCTGATGTTGTCCATACGCAAACTGCAGAAGCAGCATATTGACGTCCTGGAGGAGCTGGGTTACACCACTGATGGTCATGCTGGCACAGTGTGCCCAGCTGGTTCACTGCAGGGGGCAGATTGGTTTTGTAATGGTGAAGTACCTCGGGACTATGATGGACCAATTTCTGATTTGAATGGTGATCAGTATCAATATGCAAATGGAAAAAACAAACACGCCACGCGAAGACTGGACCCAGAGTACTGGAAGACAGTTTTAAGTTGTGTGTATGTCTTCATAGTGTTTGGCTTTACATCGTTTGTTATGGTGATAGTACACGAGCGAGTACCTGACATGCAAACATATCCACCTCTGCCAGATATATTTCTAGATAGGTAAGAAATTTTCTTTCTAAACGAAACAGTACTGTGATGGTTAAAATATAGGCTGTCTTTTCTCTGTTTTCAAAGTTTCATGTGCTCTAGAAGAAGGTTTCATATTCTCTAGAGGAAAGTTTCATATGCTCTAGAAGATGCCTCTGCATCTATAAT
This sequence comes from Oxylabes madagascariensis, assembly GCA_013400675.1. Classification (NCBI taxonomy): domain Eukaryota; kingdom Metazoa; phylum Chordata; class Aves; order Passeriformes; family Timaliidae; genus Oxylabes; species Oxylabes madagascariensis. The sequence continues at coordinate 26,602 of VYZR01124310.1, forward strand.
AGTAATAAGACTCTAGTAAATCCTTCTGCTAAGATGGAAGTGCAGATCAGTTAGATGCAGAGATTTAATTTTAGGGGAAAATAAATTGAGCTATTGCTCTACCTAGTTTATATTTAGTTTTACATCTTAAACTCATTACAACACAGTAATTACTTCGTCCATCCTTGCATTCTAATAAAAAGCATGATGGTCAGCTGGCATAGATATGCAGCCATATGCATTTTCTGAAATCCAGTTCCTGCTATGAAGCTTAACAGGTCTTGATATTAAAAAAAAAAACTTTGGATGAAGGAATATTTTGGTCTGTGAGTGAGCAAGGAAATTGAAAGGGAACAGCATTGGTACTGTAAATTTATTGTCTTCCTGCTGTCAGCTTGCTGAAGATGGTCTAGGGAAACTTTGAAGTAGAATGAAAAGACCAGCATCTCTTTTAACAGGGTATTATACCACTGTTGTGACTTATGCAGTACGTGTTCATTTTTTAAAGAAAATACTTCACTTCAGGCAAAGAAGAGACGCAATGGCAAAGGTCAAATTCTAGTCATTGACAACAGGTTTAACAGAGATAAATGTTCCCTTTGAGTGAGTGCACTTGCACCACCGAGAACTTAACTGCCTAGAGAGTTTTAAAAGATGAGCCAAACTGTTAAAAAGTTCAGCCTTTGTGATCTTGTTCCTGCCAGTAATTTCCATTTTCATTAATGGCTTTCAAGAAGTCGGTAAGACTCTAATCTTTTAAGTAAGTGTGCAGAATCCCCCACAAATTTATATATAACTCATCAAGAACAGACCACATCCAGCAGAATGGAAGAGGGGAGAGAGAGCAGGAGCTGTGGCATTACTGGGTTTTGTTCCCAGCGTGCTGCCAGGGTGC
>VYZR01124310.1:34341-49211 GCA_013400675.1 Oxylabes madagascariensis
TACACACTTATTACAAACTGGCTTTTAAAAATCTGACCTGTAACTTCAAAAACCACCATAGTCTTGTTGAGATGGAAGGATATTTGACAGAAGTCCTAGCAGTGAGACAGCTTACCCTCTGAATTATTTTGTGCATGTAGACTTCAACAGTAAGGGTTAATTGATAGACCACTGGTTTATAAAATTACAAAGCACAAAATATTTCTGATCTTTGGCCTAGTCACTATTCTAATTGAAACAGTATTCCTGAGGGGAAACAAAGTTCTTCAGAGTGAACCTACTGATATCTTGTCCATTATATGAAGAAAACCACAAAAAACCCCTCACAACTCCTCAAACACTACGGTATTGTGAACACTGAACCTTCCATATAGCAGTATCCTGCAGACTTACCACTTCTATCCTGACCAATTTGCAGTGAGTATTAAGTACATATTCAATGACATGCACATTTTAAAAGCCAGTTTGTAATAAGTGTGTAAGAACTTAAGGTGATAAATATGGAGCACAATAACCTGACCTATTAGCCCTGACTGTAGTTAGAAAGGCTAACTGTAACTTCGTTTTGCTCTTTGAATTCAGTTTTGTCAAAAAAGGGAGAAATTTTGTGAAATTTGAGAAACCACAAATTGCATTGTACATGATACTTAAGGTAATAAGGATGTAGAAACAAGGCTTTTCACACTGCAGTTACTTTAATTTTGTCCTGAGAAAATAGTGTTATCTAATGGCTAGAAGGTATGCCAGTGAAGTGTAGAGTACTGTAAATAAGTAAATATTGTTTTGATTCTAAACTCAGATTGAATTAATATATTGTTTTATATCTTTGTTGTGTTAAACATATTTAAAAATACTAAAATAAAATATTTGAAAGATGACAAATGCTTGATTTTTTTTACATGAAAAATGATGGCTCGTTGTCTCTGTTAGTGCTGTGACTGTATTCCTGAGTATAGGGGTGGTGGTGTTATGAGGTCTTGCTTCAGTATGGAAGTAAGTAATGCTGACAAAATATAATTGACACATCCTGTGGGGATCTGTTACAAGTATGTGCATATACTTCAAATCATTTCTGGAGAAATAACTGTTCTGGGTGATGCAGGAATTATAGGTTTACAGCTGTGGTCTTAAGTTTGCAGCTACCTATAAGGGGTTTTCTTTTTCTTTTGGCACTGTGACAGATTCTGGTAAGATTACTGGTTTTCCCTGGAACAGGGAAACAGGTGCCAAATACTAAATTCCTGTTGCTGTCAAAATTGTACTGAAGTTTGATACTAGGATAGGATAAGTAATCACTGGACTGTTCATAGAAATCATTTGACTTGTGCAAAATATTGACAGCCAATTTGGTAACAGTTCCGTTTTTTTCTAACAGTGTCATTAGTTTATCAAAAGGTTCTTTTCAAGTTCTAATGCCACAGAATGCAAGATCGATTTGAAAGAGGCAATGCTTTTCAAACAAGGATTCATTATTCAACTTAAATATAAAAAAAATTTCATTTTTCCCCCCCCGCCCTACTACATGAAGTCATCAAAACTGAATCTGTCTCTTGATCAGTGATAGATTCTCAAGTACTCTAATTGGAGGTTAATAGCCCTAAAAAGAAAGGGGCAGAGAGGAAGAGGAGACAACAGCAGGCAGCAAGTCTGCTTTTCTTACAGTAACACTGAAGAGGGGTATTTAGGCAATGTAGGGAATAGAAATTCATAAATATTGTGAAGGAGAGTGGAGAATGAAGCTTGTGTAGAGTACAAAAAAATATTCAAGAGGTGATTTGTCCACTAAGGAATCTCTCAGGTGTGCAAATGGAAGCACCAGAAAGGGGCTGATAACATTAACCTGCAATTTTGCTGGATTTCACAATTTCGTTAAAAGTCTCATCACAAAGGCCTCTTTCAGAGATTTTGATTCAAATAATTTCATAACGTTAGGGGTTTGTGGGATATTTTTGGCAAAGCTAAACACGTAAGCCTTCTATATCTTAATGGCACTTTAGAAAAATTCCTTGGTGAGGTTTTTTAGTATTGCAGGGAGGTTTATAATACTGAATCTGTACAGAACAGTAACCTGATGTGACTGTTGTTTACATAGCCCTGAGACTTGTGATACATCATAAAAACCGTTTTGTGCATGATTCTCCCAGAAATACGGTGAGTGACGTTGTGCCCATGCTCCCGTGCTCCAAGGTAAGGACCAAGCTGCGTTTCATGTTACGGCAGAAAGTGAAGGGAGCCTGTCCTGCTGGAGGAGCAGGGGTGTGGCAGCGCTGGGCTCCAGAGGGCCTTTCAGAGGCACACTTGAATTGTTTGCTCCAAGTGGCAGTTTGACCTCCAAACGAGCCCAAGTTATGGAGAGAGAAGGCAGCAATAAAAACATAAAGCACAAGCTTCATCTTCTGTAAAACCACAAATGTTCTTTTGCACTGCATCAGGCTCCAGCCAAACTAAACTGTAGTCAGTGCCCAGATTAGGCCTGGGTTCTTGCAGTCCTTATTTTGCTTCCCAGTGGGTCCCAGTGTGTGTTAGCAAGCTCTGCCTTCTCCTGTGAGACACTGGCTAGGCTGTGGAGGCTGTTGCCTCAGTTCAGTTTCCTGATGAATGATTTGAAGGTGTGCTCTCCTGCTCCCACACCAGCACACAGCTCTGCAGGGCGCTGTGGGGCACTGCTTGGCACCAGTGTTCCTCAAGAGGACAGCAAAGTTTGTTAGCAACTGCTTTAATGAGGGTGCCAAAAAGTGATTCAATCTGTGAGTAAAAGGGTTGCAGGGTACTTGGCCAAAGGCTCTACCTCTTGTTTCTGTCCTGCCAATTAAAAATAGTCCCCCTGGCTAATGCCAAGGGATGAAACAGCCCTACATGGGACAGGTGCAAGCTGTCAGTCAGCAGGCTGGAAATACCTAGAAAAGCATCTGCTCTCCTGCAGGATCTGTGAGATGATCAAGAGGAGAGAGCAGAGGAAAAAGGAGAGTGGTTTGCAGCAGGCTCTGCTAAAGGCAGCCCTTGCTGAAGCCCTCTGGCTGCTCTGGAGACGACTCCTTCCCAAAGGCGCTCTCTGTTTGGTGGTTCTGGTTTTCTCTGCATCGGGCTGTTTCCCCAAGCTGTGGGTTGCCACAACTGGAACCCAGAGGTTTTAGTAAAAGGCTGGTGTCTGCTTCTGGCAAGCTGGAACATGGAATACCACTCAGGTGCTATCTCTGTTCCAGCACTGCAGAAATGCTGTGTCGATGATAGTTTGGACTGGGATTCGGGCAGCAGGAACAGGCTGGTGTGAAGGCATGACAGAGTCAGGGCTGCACTGACGTGTGCACACTGACCAGGAATGGGGTTTATATGCCAGAATTCATTTATTATCTTCCAGGAACAGTTTCCTACAGTATAGTTACACCAGTAGCTAAATCCACAGACAGGCTCCTTCTCAGGCATTATCTCTACCACATTCAAATGCACTGGAGTTAATTTCAAACCAGCCCTAGCTGGTGTGGTTCACAGGTGGTTCACAGCCTGTGTCCTTTTCACTTTAGCTTTCCATGGGGGATGTGAACTTTATCATCTGATGGCTGTTGATTTGTCCTTGCTTTTGCACATACTATTTATAAGTACAAATCCCTGCTCTGCTGTTCCTATGCCATGGGAGAACTGGCAATGAACGACAGAATAGCCCAGGCCACTGCAGCACCACGGGAAGCCACAGGATCTTCCCTGCCAGCACAGGGTGTGGTGAGCACGTCGTCCACAGGAAGACCATAGCCTGAGCTTACCTTTATTCACATTTTGCCTAGATGTTCAAAGTTCAGTTCCAGCTAATCCAATGCTACCCTGTCAGATGTAGGAAGAATTTACACCTAGAGCTGCACAAAGATTAAGGACCTGTCTCTGCTCTTTGAGTTAATTTTAAGAAATCTCCCACATAAGGCTAAATGCACATATCATTATCATTGTCATTCTTGTTTCAGCTCTTAAGAGGCACTGGCCACCAGTCCCAGCTGTGCAAGATGTGGGAATTTAAACCCATTTGGATCCTGGGGCAGCAGGTAGGTGGGATGCAGGGCCTGGCATCTCAAATGCCAGTCAGATCACTGAAGAACTGTGAGAATTCATTCTCAGACAGGTAAGAAAGTTGCTGGCTTAGAAAGGAGAATTTCTTACTCCTCTTTGTAAGAAATGAGGGAGCTTAACTGAGGGTGGAATGACAGAAACATAAATTCATCAGTGTTTCTGAAGACATTTATCAGAAGTAAAATAAAGGTATTTTTGGTTCTTTAATCAAGAGTGCTGCCTTTCCTAAAGATTTTATCTTAATAGTTAATAATATGTGGTGTTCTTGAATTTTTTGTTCTGTTTTAGATCACTAAGAGGACTTTAGTTTTCTCTAATGATTTTTGTACATTAATGTTCCCGAGTGCAGAAAAGAAAAGGCTGAAATTGACTTGGATTCAGACTCATGTTTTCTTGATTCCCTTTCTTCCTTTTCTTCCCTCAATCACAGAAGTCTTAGGAAAAAGCTTGTATGGCATTATCCATCTTCTAATCATCATCCCTGGGATATTGTCCTGCCAGAGTTGGGCTAGGCATGAACTAACTTGTCATCTTGCTACAAACACAGGCAGGATAACTGAGGACTACCACCCTATTTAGATAAAGAAACCTAAGATGGGGTGTGGCTGACAAGATTGCTGAGTCTTCCAGGACAGATCTGTGGGGAATCTCATGGCAAAAACCCCAGAATCGTGCTCTCAGGCTGAGGATCCCCTCTGGCACAAACCTTGTGTGCTGCTACATCCTTTTTGCTGCCTGAGTATAGGCCAAAGGTGAAAGATTTTTGGAAGGCCTTTTCTTCTGCCAGAAGTGATTAATGGAAAGCAGACGGCCAGCAGAGCAGAATAACAGCTTGAGTGCCAGGATCCTGCCAAAAAAAGTATCCTTGTGCATTAGGATTACTGAGCACCGGCTTTTGTCACTTGAACATCTGTATCCTGCTCTGAGGATTTCAAAGCACATCTGAGATTCATCGTCTTGGAAAATGAAAGCACAGTAGTCCCAGGCATGCCAAAGATTGCAGTGGGCTTAATCAGACAAGCCTATTATACTGCCCTGGTTTTTCAGAGAGCTTGTTTAAAACAGCGAGAATATTTTCAAATCAGTCTCCTATATATAAATTCCCTCAGCTGTAAGAAATCAGGACTACAATAAAAGGAAATAAACACATTACTAATAAAGCTGTCTATTTGTGCCTGCAATGAAGAGCTGAGTAAAACTAAAAATAAACACAAACAAAAAACCCCCAAACAAAACCCAACCTCCTCCCCCCATCCCCCCAAAAAACCCAAACCCCAAAAAACCAAGAGAGAAAAACGATGTGTATGCAATTGTTCTTGGTCCCACGCATTGTGCAGTCTAAGCCAGCTCACAGAAGCCTGACGAGCTGTGAGCTGCTGGCAGTGCCAGCTGTAGAGGCATGGAGAAGACAAGGCTGTGGATTGATTGGCAGGTTGGATACTGCAGAGAAAGGCCAGGGAGGCAGATGTACCAGAAAGCGTCCACAGCAACACTTCACACTACTTTGTCAGAAGAAAGCTGCCAAGGATATTGAAAATGGTGCTGGAGGCACGAAAGCCTGGAACAGAATGTCCCCCTCCTGGGAACGACCACAGCTCGGCTGAGATACCCCAGGATGAAGTCCTACACAATATGACTCATGATACATTTGGCACTTAGTGCAGCTCATCTTATGCTATAGTACTGAACAAATGTTAACAGCCATATAATGGCACGAAGTTCAGAAGTTCACTGTATCTCTGAATCAGTCATCCTGGACTGGGCTCATGGATATACAGCCTGGAACAGCATTCAATTAATGCAAAAGCCATCTTTATTTTAGGATTTTTGGTTTTGTTACTTCTTCTTCATAACCTGAGACATTGTCAAAAATATTGGATATCACAGAGTTTGATTTTTAAAGGGTAGATTCTTCAGCCCTTCCTGGCTTAAAAGTGTTTGAAAAAAACCACTTCGTTCACAGTTGCGAAGTGTAGATATTTCCATTTACTGCTGCTGGGTGAATTTCCAGTGATGGCAGGACCCTGGATGATGATGCCATCAAGCTGAGGCATGTTAGGCTGCTGCTTGATGGAGCTGTTTCCTGTGGCTAAACAGAACCGAGATCTCCATGTAAAGCATCTTGCAAACTTTATCTTTGTCATTCTCTACCTTCTACTTTAGTGTTCTGTACAATAAATCTTATATTATTATCTTCTGATCTCATTACAGGCTTCTATGAAAATCTAATCTTGGTGGATGAATCTAGCACATTGAAGGATGACTTTTGGGTAGCTGCTGATTTAATTATACTGGAAATGCAAGATTGCTAACACCAACCATGAGACTCCCTGCATAGCTGAATCTCTGTTACTTCTATTACTTGCAACCTTGGTTCAGCATAATCTTTCTTTCTTTTCTCTGAAAGAATTAATATATCTAGGTTATTCTAATTAGTAGCTTTCTATTACAGTCACAAAAAGTTATAAATTTGACCCTCTAAGAAATAGGGAGAAGCTATACTGATGAAGAAAGCACAACAGTTGAAGCCTGACTGAACTATATTTACTGTGGCTTGGTTAAATCTCCAGGTCTGTCTGCAAGAACAGAAGTATTGAAGTAAAATAAGATTTTTTTTTTTTTTAAATCCTTCCCCACAGGGATACCTGAGGTGGGATAACTTGAAGCGGTTTGACACATGGGACTGAACACCTGAGAAGTCAGATTTAGTGCAAATAAGACAATAGAACAGAAAGTTTCTGAGTTTCTCAACCCCTGAAATGCACAAAGTCAAATATCCATTAACTGAGGCATACCAAAACCATATCTATTTTTCAGTTTCATGGGCCCTGTCAGACAAAAGTGCGTGGAATTCATGCAAAGAGACCCTTGGATGTGCTGGATGACTGTAATACTCCAATCTCAATGTCACTTAGGAAGCATTCCTAAGCTGTTGATGTTCACCTGGATAATACATTCGTAGACAACCACTACAGAACAGCAGGATTCATAATATGTTCAATAATTTTCTAAAATGTGGGAAGCTATTTCAGAAAAAAAAATTCAACTTGTTTCAAAATACATATTTTTACTACATTCATGACCTTAAAAATGCAGTGTGTATCTAAGTTTTAATCAAAATACAGTTGGAAATGTGAAGTTAAAATGTATATAATAATTTATTGAATTGAATTCTAGTTCTTTGTTATATTCTATTTCTTAAGGTTATATTTTCTGTTTGAATCATGTGAGTTGCCTGGAAATGTTCATCCTGGATCTGAAAACATCCTACCAGAAAACTTTATCTCTACATGACAAAAATGGAGCAAAGGCACACTTCTCTCTCTGAAAGGACTCCTTCCTTGTGATCACTCCTTATGATCAATGAACCACGTGCTATTTTTCTATATATGTCCTGGCTAGCCTCTTAATGTTTATTGCTTCCTTAATCTGTTGCTGGGTTAATTGAATCATTGGCCCATGACCTGCTGTGAATGCCCATCGAGAGACAGAGGTCTGTTTGGCTGACAGCCCTCAGTGACATTTTTTAGAAAGATGTATTTTGTGGGTCATTACTTGCAGATCTTTGTCCTAAAGATCTGTCTTGGGTTCTGGTTGTAAGTGACACAGATGAAGTGAGTGACACTGAAATTTTCTACAACCTGCACCTGCGAGCCCATCTGCAACCACACACTATCCATTTTCCACAGGCTTTTCAAGTCTCTGCAGCATATTGTATCTGAAAGTCAGCATTTTTTAGCAGTTACTACTTCTACTAGTAGGCAGTAGTATCAGACAAATGTCTCTCCAAACCATTGTGTAGGAGAAATTTTTTAAATGCCTGAATTCTAAAAATGGTGAATGTGTTCTCAGGGTATGAAATAGGTATGCCTTGACCCATCTTCCCTCCAAACAGAAAAGGGACAGCTAGGAAGTGGTTTAGTTTTATTTTAGAATGGTGCATGATTTCTCCTGGTGGTTTGGTTGTATACAGATAATACAGCCTCTTTAGACTGTGATATGTCATATTGCTGTACCTGTCTTGTTACCTTTGAACGTGGAGGATTTTAGTGTGTGTAGATTTTTAAGCAATATCTTATCTGTCTTTCTATTACATGCTATGTTCATTTTACACCTGGGTATGCAAGTTTTTCAATGTGACATTAAAAAATAAAAGTTGTAGTTATGTAAGGGTTGGAAAGCAGGACAATTTTTTCAATGTTCACTTTGCGCTGGGCTGTACAAAAGAGGTCAATGTCATTACTCCCTTTTTGCAGAAGGACAAAGAGTCTTAAAGAGAAGTGAAATTAATTGCTAGAGGTAAACCTGTAGTAAAGCCCCAATTTCTTCATTCTTGTCAGCAGACACCTTTGCCCTCGTTCCTGTCACAGTTCATTATCCCCTTGTATTAGAACTTGCTCGTGCCTCTGTCTGCCTTTGGGTTTTACATCCTTTTCTCTTCGTTCCTGAACACAGAAGGCGTTTAGGGTTCTTATGCTCCTGAATGGTTACTTGTAGGGACTTTCCATTATGCTCAGAACCACAGCCAAATTTACAATACAGGGTTAAATTGTAGAAATCTCATTTCACTGGTTCAGCTGTGGGATGCAGTATGCACGGGGTGCTCCGGGGAGATGGCTTAGACCAATTACATTAAGTGCAGAGATTAAGCGTGTGCCTCCATCAGCACAGCCTTAACAGCTGGCAGACTGTACCAGGGGAGAGCCTTCTGAAGTTTATAGGTTGAGTGGGTGAGTTTTACTAGTATTTTACTAGTGGGTGAGTTTTGCCCTAGCAAAAGGGCAATTTTCATGTGATGTCTGAAATACCCACCTCAACATGAAACTCACAGTGTCATCTCAAATCATCGTAAGAATTGTTTCAATTGGGCAAACAGTATTTTTCCCTTATAAAGCACTGAGCATTTTAATCAAAACTCCTGAAAAAATGTTCTGACTTACACAAATTTATGAACTAGATTCTCCAATGTGAGTAAATGAAAATGAATCAATGAAATAAGGTATTACTAAAATATGACATTTTGGTGAACAGGCAGAGCTAGTTATAAGAACCACTATCATCAGCTCTGCTGTGCTGAGTCTGGCACTGGGCACCTGGACACTAACTAGAACATGATTGTACATATACACAGTCAAATTTCTGTGAAAGAGGAAAAATCCTCCACAGGTCCTTTTTTGTGTGTGTGTGTGAGGGTGTGTGTTCTATGATTTTATATTCAAATGAAAATGCAGCCCATAAAGGACTGGATGAGTCACAATTGTTGGCAAAGTTTGCTTACTTCCCACATGCCGTGGAAGGGTGTGAACTACACAGTTTTTCAAGGAAATCATGCGGGCAGAAAAAGTGATTAACTCACTACTTTTATATTTGTTAGCATGCTTGCTGTCAGAGCTATAGAAGAATGACTTCTTGTGGGTTTGTCCTGTGAAGACAAGCCTCTCCTCGCAGGTAGCCAGCTGTGTCAGCGCGCTCCGGCTGAACTCCAGCAGATCGCAGACAATCAATCGCTTTTCGGTCAGCTCCATGTGTGTCCGCTTCCCCGCGGGATGTGCTGCCGGGCGTGCAGGTGTACTCCGGCAGCGCTCGGTGCACTCGGGCACGCCAGTCTGTTTTCAGAAGGAGGGCGCCAAGAGCCTGAGCTCCCTCCTGTCGCTGTCTCCCTTCCCGAAGCCCGGGCCGTCTCTCAGCGCTCCCAGCTCCGTGCCGGGGTTGCGGCGGGCCGGGAAAGCCTGCCCTCCGCTGCCGGCAAGGCAGCACTCAGGGGATGAGGGACCGCTCAGGGCATGAGGGACCGCTCAGGGGATGAGGGACCGCTCAGGGGAGCGCCGGCCCCGCCGGGCCGCAGCACAGAGCCCGTGTTCGGCCGGCACTTCGCCCTGCACTCCCGTGTGCCCGTGGGAGAAAACTGCGGCCACCCCACGCTCCGAAGGGCGTGCGACGGCTGCTCCCGCTCGCCCAGGGCTCCCAGCAATCGCGCCCAGCAGCCAAAGGCGGCGGGAGCCGCTGGCCGGCTCAGCCTCGTCGTGTCCCAGAGCACCACCGTCCTTCCCACAGCACACCTGCTGCCAAGAACCTCGTCCTGTCCCACAGCACCACCGTCCTTCCCACAGCACACCTGCTGCCAAGAACCTCCTGCGCTCCCCTTGGTTAATGACCCATCAATGCTCCTTCCCACCCGGGGCGGATGGCGCATTCCGGCCACCGAAGCCCAGGCACGTTCTGTGCCGGAGCTCAGCCCGCCTGGCCCGGCCGAAGCTTTCCCCAAGCCCGAGCCATTTGGGGCCGGAGCTCAGGGTCCAGCAGCCCGAACGCCCTCCAGCCCGGCTATTGCAAATGGCCCGCCATCACCTGCTACGCTTGTAATACAAACAGGTACCTTAGAAACAGAAGCGACCTTAAGAAAGACCTACCTTCATGGAGAAATTGATCCAAGTGCGGATTGGTATGACAGCAAATATTATTAGGAATTTAGCATTGTTCATTTTTTGAGAAGGAGACTTAGTCCTTCAAAAGCAAATGGCCAACAACATGTGCTGTTACTGTAGAGATGCTCTCAGGTTTAGAGCTGGGCATCAGAGCAGTTTACAGTAAAGACCATCATCAGAATACTCTGAGCACAATAAGGACACCCTGTAAATAATGTGAAAGGTTGTGAAGCCAGGGTAGCATTTTTTTTTCTCAGAGAGGGATTTGCCTGGGGGCAAGCTGTTTCTATTCCCCCTCTCCAAGCCCCCTTCTGAACACACTACAAAACTCTTGGGCACAGTCCTGTGCATGTTCTTCCTCCATGGGTCAGCTTTGTTTCCACCAAGGTGTTATTTACAATATTTACGTTTAACCCTGGAGTGGCTCCAGTGAGAGACAAGGCCATAAAAACATTGCTCAACATCTTGCGCACCTGTGTCCCTCACTGGGTCAAGCTATACAAGGAGAAAAGCAGTGTCATGGAGGCAACCAAATTCTTTTCAGCAAGGCAACTACAGTCTTGCAGGCCTGCTGCTCGGCAGTATAATTCCTTTGGTGTAAAGAGCCCTGGGTTTTCTGAGGCCTGTAATCGTCATTCAACTTCTTACAAAAAAACTTGAGATAAATGAAAAATTTGTAACCTCTAAAACTAAGTACCATGCATCCATCTGACACAGTAACAGCTACAGCCTTCACTGTGAGCAGAAATGTCAACAATACAGCATAAATGAGTAGCTGGTCTCATATTTTTTTCAGGTGAGAACCATTGCACCAATTTCTCAAACCTATTGTTCTGCATAAGTGATTTGGAACACTGGGCATATCACTGAGTTTCTCAGTGAGATTTGCATTAATTGTTGTGTTTTGCTTATAGGTCAGCATTTGATTGTGTGATTGTCCCTCCCCTTCTTGGATTTGTCCCCTGCAAGGAATGAAGCCTATTATTAACTTATTTCAAGGTGTCAGGACACCTGATGGTTTGTAAATCCATCCAGGAAGATAAAAAATGCCTTATTCTTTGAAGAAAAAAAAAACCAAACAAAACACCCCCCCAAAAAAAATCCTAAGGCAATGAAAACTGCAAGAAAAAGAAAAATTAAGGAAAAAATTATTATCAACCAAATTAAAATTCAGAAGAACGAGTAAGTACAGGCTCTTCTGCATGGGGTTGTTTTTTATTTCAGTTTCTTCTTGCTCTTTAACAGAACCTTTTCCACATGCCTCTTATTACTTATTTGGGAATAAGGTGCTTTAGTGTTGAACATGTACTAGAAGAGCGTGCAGTGTCTCCACAGGCCATAACAGGAAGGACTGGATTTTTAGTTTGCTTTGCTTTTAGAGCTATGGGCAACCATCTTTCATTAGTTATGTAGTTGTGCTTTGTGTCTCCATTAGTCTTAGTAGAGAATGCAAACAAGTTGGTCCCCTTGTTGACTTTCTCAAATTTGGTTTCTATTTACTTTCTCAGCCCTAAAATCACTGGTTAATATTAGCTGCTATTCCTCTGAGCTAAGGTATTATGTCTATCAGATTGGCTCTACCAGGTCCCCCCCCAGGGAACCACCCCCTCCAACTGGAAACGGACTCTGTTAAATCCCCACAGCAGCACCTACCTACCTGTACAAAACCATGTAAGAACTGGATGAATGATACCTCCATTTGCAACTCAGGGATTTCTGACTCCAAACAGGCTATATAGCCATATGTAACTCTTGAATGGATTAGTAATTGGCAATCCTTGCTGGATTTCTCTTCCACAAGCCTGTCTAGTTTCCCCTGGAGCCCATATAAACATTTAGCTTCCTGTGTCAGGTAATTGCACTGGATTGCACTCCACAGAAAAAGCCCTTGGCTTTGTTTGTTCTGAATTTGTTTCTTGCTAGCTTCAACTATTTTCCACCCTGCTGGTGTAACCCTGGTGGTTACACTTTTATAATCTCTGCTATATCCCCTAAGTCAACTGGTTTCAGAATGAGGAGTCCTAAATCACTTAGCTGTTCATTGCTAGACCTTTTGTAAGGCTTCTCCACTGAATCTTCAACTGAAGGTCTGCATCCGGAGGGGAAACCAAACAATGACTTGAGGCTCGTGTCAAAAGTGAACGTAAGTTATCTAAACTGTTTGATGAACACTAATAGGTACTGTAGCCACTTGCTCTCTTTTTGTCGCTCACATACACCACTTCAGTAATTGTGATTATAAATTGTGGAGAAAGAAGCAGAATTTGTGTTCAAATGGCAGCAAACTTATGGTGACCTGTGGGTTGTTTTTCTCCAAGTGGTACCAGTAAAACGGGTGACTCTGATGCCAGTTATATGTAAATATGTCTGTATACATACAAAATGGTAACAGTTCAACTGCAACTGGCCTCAAAACCTGAGAGCTGCTGAATTTCAGTAGAAAATCAGCCCATTCAGAGGGAGTGCACCTACAGAGGAGGTGTGTGCACCAAATGGTATGAGATTACTAAGAAGAAAGGTGCAGAGTGATTCAGAAGGTTTGGTGTTGCAGGCCTGAAGCTGTGCCTTTTTGGTGCTCTGAGCTTTAGGAGATGTGCTGAGAGAAATAAGGCACGGTTGTATGAGGCAGGGGCGGGGGAAGAGTGAGTAAAAAACACTGGCAGGCAGAGCTGTTGCTACGGAAGCCTGCAACAATAATGTAGAGGAGTTTGTGTGCTGTTGTCTGTCTCAGATTATTGCTTCTGCCTTGTCTTACAAAGCAAGTGATTCATTGCTTTTTTTTTTTTTTTGCTCAGGGCAGGGCAGTAATTGCTTTCATGGATTGCTAAAAATAAAGCCAAACCATTACTAAAATATTAATCTTTAAAGGAAAGAAAAAAAAGGCAGAATGCTGATGAATGATGATGAAAGCAACTGAACTTTTATTCAGAATGGATTTATAGGACTGGTATGAATAATAAATGCATGTGTTTAAATAATGAGCAACCTATTCCACAATCTGTTTTTACTTAAATCTCTATTTAGATCTCTGTCTTAGATCTCTATTTATTCCTAATGTGTGTTTCCATGTACAATAAGACACACTGGGTTTCTTTTCCTGCTATTATTTATTTTCTCAGTATGTGGCTTTCCTTCTTGATTCATCAACGCATCTATCTGTGCAATGCCAAACTGTATTATCTAAAACTATCAAAATGAAACATCTCTTGGGTCTTTTGATGTGAAAGCATTGGACTTGCACACACACACACACAAATCTGTAGCTTGTCTTTTGATATAACGAGCAGGTGCTGACTGGCATTATTGGTTGGGCCTTGCTGCTAATCTGCTCTCTTCTTAATATCCTGGAAAATGAGTGTTGTACCATGTGTTCTGGAAAATGAATTGTGCTATTATGTATTTTCATATCACACAAGTATATTTCTATTTGTAAATGAGTTTTACTTTCTTGAGGAGTTTGAGATCGTGTCATAATCCAAGCAAGGAGAGAAGAACGTGAATTTTGGAAATGGCTATCGTGCAGTTCTTTGGCCTTGCAATGGTCTGCATTGGGAACTCGGCGATTCCTCCTGCAGAGCTGTGCAGCGCCTGCTGCGTTAACAGCGGTGCGACTGTGCTCCGCAGCTGTGATTTATGGTCACCACTGTCTAGGAAAGGTTTCTGACGGTTATTGCTTCTCTTGGCCTGAGACAAGCTGATTGTGGGTGGTGACTGGAAGAGGTAAAAACGGAGCTTAGGCAACTGCAAAGTCTGTGGCAACTTGTCTGCAGGAGGCACCAAGCCTTGTTAGATGGAGTGCAGCGGCCAGAGCAGCAGGGGCACAGCCATCCTGCGGCGTGCCCCTGTGTGTGTGCGGCCGTCGGCAGCAGCAGCAGAGCGTGTTGTGTGATGTGCTCAGGGGCAGTGGGGTGTGATGTGTTCAGGGGCGGCGGGGCAGCGAAGGCGAGCAGCGCTGCGGGGCGATGCTGGGCACTGCTGGGCACTGCGTCACGGCCCAGCGCTCCGCGGTGCGGCTCCCGGGAGAAGGGAAAGCGCTCCTGGGGGCTGGAAGGAGCAGCGGCCGCGCCCGGCAAGCGCCATCCGCACAAAGGCGGCCGGGTCCCCGCGGCTGGCCCCGCTGAAGGGCTTCACAGTCCGTGTGCCGGGGCGGGGGGGGTGGGCCCTGGGAGGGTGACGGTGGTTTCCCGGGAAGGGCAGCGGCGCACGGATCCTGCTGTACGCACAGCCGAGTGCCGCCCACGCCCAAGGCGGGAAGGACACTGTTCTGCAGGCCCCGGGGCGGAAGGCTCCCGGGTGTGGCTGCCCCGGCCGCCGCGGATCCCGCCCTGCCCGCGGGCGGCCCCGGCCCCTCCGCCCTCCCTGCGCGCAGCGGCCCCGCCCGGCCTCGCC
>VYZR01124310.1:49314-65038 GCA_013400675.1 Oxylabes madagascariensis
GGCCGGCTCGCCCGGCCTGCCCGCGCTGCGGCCGTGGCCCCGCTCTCCCTTCGCCGCCCTTCCCCTCCGGGAGGCGCTGCTTTACTACCCCCGCCTCCCCTTCCTGAGCCGCGGTCCGTTTCCAGACCTTGTCCTTAAAGTTTCTGTATCGGCCTGGCCACTATTAGGCTTGCGTGTCCACCTCCGGTCCATAAGTAGCGAGAGGGTTAATGCAAGGGTAAGGAGGTGGCTTTTCTTTTTTTTTTTTAACCTCTGTGTAGTATCAGTGTAAGCCTGAAGGTCACCGTCAGTCCGATGTATTTTAACAAATTAATTTTTCAATAATCTCAAATTTTCTGTTGCTATTTATTGGGATACTGGGATAATTTCGGCGTAGTTGTTGCGTTCTCAAATTGTGTGAGAACAGCTTTTTAAAATCTGTTATAGAATGATATCCTTTGTAGTTTGATCTTGAATATCTTGAGATCTTAAAATTGTTAGAAATCCTAATAGAGGTCTGTGGCATTCCTTAATTGTAGGGCGTGAGAGTTTTGAAATACTGCCTCCGTGGAGAATTGCGATATAGAAATTCTGATAACGTTAATACATTTTTCTGTTCTTGAGGTGATTCTTTTTTTCTTACCGCAGAAGAAAGCATGATTGTGGCTCTCGAGTAGCAGATTAATTAAACTTTTTTTGTCACAGTGGCATGAAACAAAGATTAGGGTGGAGCTCTCACTCGGCTAAAGTATATTCTGTACTTTAAGTCGATTATTTTACAGTTTTTGCAACAAATCTCTAGTAGCTAAATAATGCTTATTGTTTAGTCACTTCTAATTATTAGTTTTAAAGTGAAAGATACTTCAAAATAGGGTTGAAAAAAATTACTTGTGATTATAAGAATTTGCAAACCTAGCTAACATTGGAGGACACAGGATTGATTTTTTTATGGCCCTGTTTTCATTTAATGAGCGTTCTGCTGGTGACACTGGTTTATCAGGCATTTAGTATATTGAAATTAACTCTTGGTTTCCTGTTTTGTCCTCATCCGTCTGTAATACTGTCAGTATTACAGTATTAGAAGAGCAGTGTGACAGTTGTACTCTCTTTCAACATTTTATTACACAACTCGCATCTGTAGGCTGGAATGTCTAACAAATACTGGCTGGTTTCCCTGAAGTGGTGAGGATGCTTAACAAGGCCAGATAAAATGGCAACATCCTTTTTACTGTAATAATCCTCTGAATTTTGACACAGATACAAGTTTGTTAACTTCTCAGGACATTTCTGCTTAGCATAAATCTCTTGTCTCTACTGGTTGTCCAGTCCGATTGGAAACATTGAAGACAAAAGGGAAAAGCTAATTTATTTACCCTGTGAAAGCATGTCTGTGCTAAAGGCTAATATAAAACTTCAGAACTAGAAATAATTATTCTGACGATCCTAGTTAGAGGTGAGATCTGTTCATTAAGGGAGACGTGTAGCTAAACCTCTATAATTAAACTAACTAAATACAGGTTATTGAAAAATGTGCAGCAGAACTCTACAGGAGAGAGTTCTCACGCTCCCTTGTAATGTGGTCTATTAGCTACTTCTTTTTATGGAATAAATAATAGGAACCATTCAATGGCTTGTCACTGGGATTAGGGTCTGTTCTTCTATAGACTTGAACTTGGGCTAAGCCTCTTTAAACTTCAGATGTGCTAAGCCATTTTCATGTCTCTTTTTAAAGAATTTAATGGTTCGTTTAATTCCCTGGAAAACCAGACTTGTTCTTGAGCAAGTGATAGGTGCCTTGATATAGTGATCTGGTTGTAGAGTTTAGACATTTTTTGCTAAAGAAATTTTTCTGAGTTCCAGTGTATGTGTGTGAAACTGAGTGTAAATATTGTTCCTGAGAGGAGGTTGAAATGATCCCCTTAGGGCAGTAGGGAGTTGAAGTAGGGTGCTCTGGAAGACTGCATTAGGAATTGTAGAAAAAATAAAAAAGAGTTTTCTGCCTTCCCATTGATTACCAAAGTAGTTTGTGGGTGTTTTTTAGTAGTAGTTTTTTAATAGTAGTTTTTAATACAATTTGGCAGTATATGGTAGGTGTAATTAGGGTTTGGAAGCTAACATGTGAGACCACCGCCCTTGTTATTTTTCAAGTTGTAAAGATAGTTTTTTCATTTACTTGGAAGGAAAAAAAATCAATCCACCACACAAAAGGAAGATAAAAAGTTAATTATGTTAATCTGACTCTCTCAGCTAAACAAATGTGACCTATCAGTTTGAGAAGATAAGATTTTTGTTTGTATGTGTTTAGCCTTTTTATGGCCTCGTCTAGTTAGTTTCATTTTCCCTGCATCCCTTCTCCCTGCTTTCACTGCACGGGGGGAGTTATTAATATGCTGGGTTTTCTATATTTCACACCTTTAAAATACAGGACCTTTGTAACAGCAGTCTCTTGCTATTGAGATCATGGGAAAGCAGTTTTTCCAGGAGGTACAGATAAGAGTGTATGCTCCCAGGGAGGAGAGTGATACAGGCCTGGGTGAGACCTTAGCCTGGTGTCTGTCCGTGAGGCCAGAGAGCTGGGCCATAGCTCATCTGCAGTGACAGGTTCTTTACAGCAAGGTTGCCAGAGGCTCCCTGTCGGAGAAAGGCACTTGTAAAGAGATCTCTTCTCACAGACCCCACACTCCTCCTGCTTGGATGTTTTAAACTAACAGGGCAACTTCCCAAACTTAAACTCTTGGATGTTATCAGATTGATTGCTGGTTAATGGCATTAGATCTTCTTTTTTAAATTGTATGTCTTCCATGTAAAATATGGGGCAAAAATGATATTGGGAAGCAGATATGCTCTCTTGTTACATTTTCTAAACTAAAACCTTGTGGGTACTTTCATGTAGTTTTCATAAGCACACGTCAACTTTACCCTTGTAGGACTTCAGGGAATAACTGTCTGCATTACAGGGTTTTAGATTTCTAGTGTCCAGGTTTTTTGGACCTGGACTGTGCCAACTCTGGAAATGTGAGTTATTAGTTAATTTCTGGTAATGAAGGATGTATGGAGAAATCTACCTGGAAAATTAAGAACTGGGTGGTCTTGTAATGCCTTTTCTCTGCAACGCCTCTTCTCTGCATAAGCTGAGAAAACATCCCATGTTCACAGTGACCTTCACTGAAAATCTGGGTGTTTCATGGAATAGTGGAGTATCATATCTATTAATTTTAAAGATATAATTATGTCTATTACTTGCCTTTACATAGATGAATCTACCTTAAAGACTACCTTGACAGAACTGTGGTAGCATTTTTTTATGTGTGCAGTGGCAAAAGGTTCATTATTAATTAGCCCTTTACCTTGCAGCTCCAATGGCGATTCCTCCATCGTATGTAGACCTTGGCAAACCTGCCAGAGATATCTTCAATAAAGGATATGGTAAGAATAGTACCTTTTATAAGTGGTGTTTGAGGTGCAGCAATGAACTGCCTTTTTAAGTCTGTATGGGAAATTGAATGATCAAATGCCAATGTTTTTGGGGAGGAGGAGGATGTGCTTTGTTGATATCTTTACCACCCACTAAGAGATCGTTAAAGGCTTTTTGTGGGCTGTTTTGATGTGAAGGTGTTAAATCATAATGCTTGAGCCACATAAATGTCAGAGGTGTACAAGTATGCAAGAATGTAAGCAGCAAGTGTAGTTTAACTTAGGAGCACACTTTGTTTACTGGTCTGTCTGTGCCGCATTTGTTGATACAGAAAGGGTTATATACCCGTGTCATGTTGTAGCCTTTTTTGGACTAGAAAGAGGAATGGCTATTGGGATAAAGAATCCTTCCGCATCTTAAAATGCTTTAATACCAGACAGCTGCATAGTTAAATCATTCTTTGTTACAGTACTGTTTCTTTCTGATCTTTGGAAACATGGGGTTTTTTTCACTGAGACCGTTGCTCACCTCTCTGGATAACAATGTGAATTGACACTCCCACAAAACCTACTTACATTACAGTTCCAGTGTATTTCCCAGAGACTTTGCTTTTACAGTTTTTTACTTTGAGATATTTTGTCTTGGTGCAGAAAGAGGCATTTTATGTGTTGGGATAGCTCTTTAAAAGGCATTGACTATAAAAACTGTTCCATTCCAGGAACAGAAAATACTGTGTTTCCTTCTGAAAGCATCATTTGATAGTTAAATGTACTCGTGTAGAACTGAGAGGCACTCCCCTGCCTTGTTTTGGAGAGGCCTCCTTTGCCTGCTGTGGCATCTAAAAGTTGAACATTGCTGAAGTCAGTCTATAGCTGTTTATGTATATGTATGTGTGGTACACTGTTGAGACTGCCTGAAAGACTGGCTTATTGAAAAATGTGCAGGGCCTTAGTTAAGGCCTAATCATATCACTTTGACTTTTGTTTTTTAAGGTTTTGGGTTGGTGAAACTGGATGTGAAAACAAAATCTGCAAGCGGAGTGGTGAGTTTAAGTAACTTTTATTCATATTGTTTTTCCTAACTATGTTCTGATACTTAATTAAAAAGGGCACATTTCAGATGCTGTTAAATATTTTATAGGTTACATGAATGATAAATATCTGGTGTTAGATAATTTCAGAAGCCCCTAAAGATCTGAATGTATTGGGAATATTGCCTTGTTCAGTAATCTTTGTATAATAAATGGGTTTATTACTTGTCCCTGGTCTTACATGTGAAGGTGAACAAATAAAGTATTTTGATATACCAATTATAGTATACAGATTTTATTTTTGAAGTACCTTGTGTACTGTTTGGTGGAAATTTCTGGCATCTTGATTCTTGTATGAAGTAGTTGACATTGAACAAGCATGTTGAATCTTTGGCTCCTCTAGGTATTAAAGTGTTGCAGTAGTGTTCCATGCAAGATGTCTTGGTCATGCAAGCAATGCCCTCTGTAACTTTTATCTATTTCTAGAATAGACTTTGCAAGATATAAAGGTAGATTTATTATTTTTCTCCCCATAACTGGAGCCTGAGCAGTGTAACTTGCTGTTAGGAACAAGGTTCATGGGTTATATGCTCTTTTTTCTAGAAGCCTGTATGCCAACTGAAACACAGTTTGCAAGAGCCCTATTTCAGAGGTAGTTGTTCTTACTGGAGCTTGTTTCTTTGAAGGACTGCCAGTTATGCTGGTAAAACTCTCTGCAAAATCCAAGCCCTAATGTGAATCCTGTATCAGTTACAAGCCATCCTTTCTGGGAGGAGAAACTGCTGGCACTGGTACTGCTGCTGCTCACGGGAAAGCCTGCAAGTAGAGAATTTACAAAAAATATTAGAATGGGTACCNGATAAGAGATAACACAATAATTTGCTTCTCCTGAAGCTATTGCCCCAAAGGTTACAGTCACATAGACCCTGTGCAGCAGGAATAGCACAAAGCAAGAAGTTAAAGCTGAAGGTATTTGTGTAGTTCCCATCCCTTCCCAAGAAACAGACCTACCAGAATTATGCAACTGTATCTGGTGTAGTGGGTCACTAACACAATACAAAGAAGTGTCCTGGACAGGGTCAAACTTCTTCAGCCACCATTAAAGAAAAGTCTCAACCATGTTTGTTTTGTGCTCTTGGGGGTTTTGCTGTAAGAGTGCCTAAGGACTTGTGATTTCAAATCTGTGTTTCCTTCTGGGGAAGGTGAGTGTGAGAAGTCTGTTTGAAAATAATGTTGTGTATGGAGGAAGACAGATCAAAATGTTTATTTATATGTTTTAAAAAGTTGAAATAATGGACTTCTTAAATCGTAGGGCTTCACTGGAAAGAGTGCTTTAACAGGTATTTGCAAACCTGGCTTCCACTTCTAATTACCTTCAGTTTTTGAATAGTAGTACGCAGAAACTATTCATTCTGCTCTTTGTGAGAATCCAAATAGTGAGACATCAGTGATTACTTCCTTTAATAGAAATGTGAGTGATACTGTTGACTTCTAAGTTACTTTCAAGAATTCCAGGTCAGATCATACCATACTATAAACCCAGCCTGTTTGCTTAGGTCTCACTTCAAATGTGGGTGTTGTTTCTGTGTGTCATTGAACCAAAGTGCCAGGGCAATAAGAATTTTATAGGTGTCAGTAAAAGGTGTGTCTGTGGCTGGTGTGAAAGGCTAGTGCATTGGGCAGACTCAGAACTCTTTAAAAAACAGTTAAAACCCCATCCCAAACGAAAAAAGAAACCACCCACCCCACCCTCAATTTGAAAAATGATGCCATTCTATGAAATTTCACAGTTCCACACTATCTTCAGGGATGGTTGACAAGAGTAATGAAAATACATATGTGATTCTTAAAGAATTTTACTGGAGTTATAATATGTGCCTAGTAGTGTTTTTGGCTCTCGGTTTGATTTTTGAGTTGCTCATTGGGAGTATCAAACTGAGCCTTACATTTCAAGAACTTGATGCTGCTTTAGAGGAGAGTTCTTATGGTGGCTACTGTCTTGCTTTTGAGTTAATTGGTCACCGTGTACATTTTGTGACAGTGGCAGGAACACTGCAGTTGAGATGGGGATTGTGGGGAGGCCTCCATGTGGACATGAGTCATTAATTCTTCTTGGCTGTGCTATTCTCCCTTCTCCCCTGCAAGTTGTCTACTGATTTTAAATTTTTTCCATATAATAACAAGATCTTAGTGCTTGCTGAAGGAAACACTGTGTAATGCTTTCAGGATCACATGTATCTTCTGTGCTTTTTAGGAATTCACAACGTCTGGTTCATCGAACACAGACACTGGAAAAGTGAATGGGAGCTTGGAGACCAAATACAAGTGGGCTGAGTATGGTCTGACTTTCACAGAAAAATGGAACACAGATAACACTCTGGGAACAGAAATTGCAATTGAAGATCAGGTAATAGATTATGAGAATATTTGTTTGTTTTACCTCTGTGTAAGAACTGAATTTATAGCTTTATCTTATCTTCTCCCCCCTTCAATTAGATTGCCAAAGGCTTGAAGTTGACATTTGATACAACTTTCTCACCAAATACAGGGTAAGAATTGTTAATGTTTTTATCTTACTTAGGGAGTAACAGCACCCATGGTCCATTGATCTGGTCTGTGGTATTGACAGAGCTGTTTCTATGGTTTGCTGTTGATCCAGCTTAGCAAATCCCAATGCTAAAGGCTTCTGCTCTTTACCACGACGTCACTCTGGGGTTAGTATTGCACATTTCACAACTTTGCTTATTTTCTGGAAATAGAAATACCTGGAAGATTGCAGGAAGCATGAAACTGCTGCTGCATTCATCAGAAAATACCAGTTTGCCATAGCCCTGGGTGCTCTGGATGGGCTGGTCATATTTTTGCCTGGTCCAAGAGATGCGTGTGCAAGGCATTTAGATACATTGTATAGGGTCTTAGGACTTAAATTTGGGAGGTCACTGAGGAAGATCATGTATGCTTGTCTTCAGATAACTCTTTTCTCTGTTTCAGAAAGAAAAGTGGGAAAATTAAGTCAACTTATAAACGTGACTGCGTAAACCTAGGTTGTGATGTTGACTTTGACTTTGCCGGGCCTGCAATCCATGGTTCAGCTGTCTTTGGTTATGAAGGCTGGCTTGCTGGTTATCAGATGACTTTTGATAGTGCCAAATCAAAATTGACAAGAAATAATTTCTCTGTGGGTTACAAGACTGGAGACTTCCAACTGCACACTAATGTGTAAGTACTGAAAAAACTTCTTCAGCTTTTCAGAAGTAGGCTTTCTTTACCTTTCCTGCTAGTAGTCAAAATACAAATGCTTGAAATATCAAGAGGTGCTTACAAGGCCATTAATGGAATGCATTTTTCAATTGGAAACTCTAAATAAATGTAAATGATACTTTGTATCTCTCTTTCAAAACAGTAAACACCTGTGGCTGGTTAACACTTGTAGCATATGTAATACAGATTGCCAAATACTGAAGTACGTGCAAATTGGAAGTGCAGTACTTCAGTTGTGCAGAACTGATTATAATGCTTTTTCTGGCTATCCCATTATATTGAATTGTATCAGATTACAATTTAAGGACAGTAGATTTGTTAGAGGTAGTAATTATTGTTGCACTACTGCTGTAGTAGTTTCTAGAGTAAGACTAGGGATTTGCTTCTGGACTTTTTGTGGAGGTTCATCTTCTTGCCTGTCAGGGATTAAGAGTGCATGAAACAGTGTAAAAAAGTGTAAGACATCTTTCTTCAGACTTCATGCCTTTAGGGTTAGACATCTTTCTTCAGACTTCCTGCCTTTAGGATTGCTCTTACTTCAGAGCAATCTGATCAAAACCTACTGAAAACCATGGTGTTTTCAATCCAAATGAATAGAATTGGTGGAGTTCTAATGTGTTTAGATAGTTAAAAGTTTTTGTTTTTGAAAGGAAAGCATGGGGATTGTATCTGTCTGAATTCATGGAAATTGAGGAATATAGGAGAAAACTATAGAATAGTTTAGAGTCCAGGCTGTAAGAATTCCATTTCAATTTACTAATGTAAAATATCGTGACAGATTTTTGAAAGGTCATTCAGTTCTCTAGGAGTTTCAGTTATTCGATAATCATATAATTCAGAAGGTCCATTTTGTTACCATTAACACATATTAGTCAGTTTTTCAAGGATATGGTCTGGAATTTTGTTCAAGGACTTTGTTTGACAATTAGCATGAGAATTAGCTGTAGCACTCTGAAATACCTTTTTATTTCCATGAATTGTTTAATTTTGCCCTGAAGCCTTTCTTCATCTCCCCTTCTCTTGTCAAAAAATGTGAAACAACTCCAACTTTTGAAATTCTTATTTGAATAAAAATCTAAAGTAGTTAAAAAAAAAGGGGGGTGGGGGGAAAGGAGTGGATTATGCAAATAGGAAACTAACTTTTCTCTTAATTTGTGCAGCAACGATGGTTCTGAATTTGGTGGGTCAATTTACCAAAAAGTGAGTGACAATCTTGAAACTGCTGTAAACCTGGCTTGGACAGCAGGTAGCAACAGCACTCGCTTTGGCATTGCAACTAAATACAAGTTGGATTCCACTGCTTCTGTTTCAGTAAGTATTGCTGTAACCTGAAAGGTTGTGCAAAGTACAGTGTATTTTCAGTTGCTGTGAATCTGTGTGTTATTAGTACAAAATAGGCTGAGAGGCCTTGTAAGAATTACAGTCCATTCTAATCATACCAGCAGTATTTAAATTCTGTAGTATTGCATACAGCCAAGTCACGTAGAATCTATCAAATGTGCTTATGTTAGGGATCTTACTGTATTTATTGAAAGAAAAACACAATTTAAAAAAATGTTTGTNNCACAATTTAAATAAATGTTTGTTTCTGATTCTGTAAGTTTACAGAATTTTTTTTAAATCAGCTTTTGGGGAGCTCTCACATTCCCATGGTAAGAACTCTGTCAATACTGATTAAAAGTTGATAAGCAGCAAAGTTTCCTGTGTGTTACAAAGTTGGAATCATTCTGTTGAGGATGCAATGCAAAGTGATTTAATAATTTTGTACATACTGTTTATGATGATACTACAAAATGTTTGTTGCGTGACTGATTGGACTTGCAAGATACTAATTCCTGTGTAGTAATATAAACATGGAGGAGTCTTCTGATGTGGCATTTTTTGGGAGACTGGTGGTAAATGGCTCTGGCCTTGTGAAAAAGGGGGAATGGTGAACTTCACCTGCAAAATCACATTCCAGTAACAGTTCTCCCTGCCCTTACATTTCCTATGCTCTTAAATATGTTATTGCTTCAAAATGTTACTGCTTCAGCTGCAAGTTGAGCAATGGGAGCATAGCTGGAAGGAGAGAATTCAGGAAACACAGGCTTACTGAAAGAGTAAATAAAATATGCTTAAACTGGTAGCAGCAGTGTTGCCGTAGTTATTCTAGATTCTGAATGGTAAGAAGTAACTAATCAGTTACAACATTTCAGTTGCTTTTTTTTTTCTTTTTTTTTTTAGGCAAAAGTGAACAATTCTAGTCTAGTTGGAGTGGGTTACACCCAGACCCTGAGGCCAGGTAAGAGCTATCATATGAATTATGTCACATGTATATCTAACATGCATCCTGAAGAAAATAAATGAGATCTCTGCATTTACATGCAATTTTTTTCCTTCAGAAAATTTTTCTCTTTGAAGGCCAAGCAGATATTTTACAGTAGCTTCAGTCATACATCAAACCTTTTTCTAAACAAGACAAACTCTGTTTTATCTAATGGTATTAATGTATTATATTCTTCACTGATCTGTGCAGGAGTAGACTGTATTATGTCTGACAGCTTAGCTTTAGGCTAGGCAAAGCATGTCTTCTTTGGCACTGCTTTGTCCAATCATACCATGTTGAATGATAGCAGGTCTTCAAATTATGATTAACTGTCAAAACCTCACACTTCCTGCTCTTCTTATTTAGTAAAAAAACCCTCCAGAACTTAACTTGTTCTGCTTAAGTATGAAAGCACCTCTTAAGACTGTATTACCATTGGTTAGTTCCTTATTTGAAAAATCTAGTTTCATTCCATCCCTTTATAGGTAGGAGTGTTCTGTCCGTCTGTGCACACTTTTCCTCCTCCTTTGCATGTCTTAATGCAGGAAAGGAGAACTCTTGTGTATTTAGCAATTAGAGACTTTGTATATTGACTTTATAACTGTTCACAAAAAGCATAGAGCTTTCTTCACGTGACTAACTTTCAGTAGATTTCATGGGTAAATATATTCCTCTCTAAAAATCTTTGGAGGAAAGTAATTGTATAAAAAGAGAGCTACAACGGGGACTTGTAATGACAGAGGTTAAGTTGCATGAAAGATACTGTGTGTGTTGTAAATACGCTGCTTAAAAATCTTACAGGTGTGAAGCTTACACTGTCCGCCCTGATAGATGGAAAGAGCATCAATGCTGGTGGCCATAAACTTGGTCTTGGCCTGGAATTGGAGGCTTAAAAAGGTGAAGAAACTGCTGCAGAGAAGGGATATCAAGAATTTGGCCTTAAAATACATACTTAAAATGTATTTCCAATGTGACCAGCAGGCTTTTTTTCCAAGAAGGATGACCTAGAACAAGAGCTGTATTTGAAGTATTTAGACAGTTACTTGTTAGCTGGTTTCTAGTTAAATTGGTTACCCATCTAGTTAAAATTCTGCATTAGTGCAGTCACTTAAACATTATTTAAATGTATTTAACTGTTTAATGCGCTACCCACAAATAATGAAATAGACATTTATGAAAACTGTACAATTTGTGTGCATGTTTGTTTTTATGTTCCTTTTAACATTCGATATTGCCATTGAATGCAAAATGGATCACTGGATGTTTTGAAATGAGGTCAACAATTTTGTTGAATGACCTGAACTAGAAATACATTTGGTATCCCAAGACAAATTATGAATAAAACAAGTACACACACATACTTGTGCCTCAGATATTTTAAGAGTAAAGATAAGAGGGTAGTGCTCAGTTAAGTTTTAACTTTAATCCAAGAAGTAGTGCTCTGTACTTTTGTGCAATTAAGGACCCCCACCCGTGACAATACTGAATATAGGTGAACAGTTGGATTCCTCAAGCAAATTAAGTGTGCTTTTCTGTCAGGTAAGGTTTGTCACAACACAATGGTTTAATTCCCTCTATGATCCACGGGCGAGATGTACTGTGTTCCTAGTTGGCCTCCTGATGCAAAAAGTGCAGATCGATGTACTTGGCACACTGAGACATTTAAGAAATGTTCCTTGAAAAACCTCACCACAAACACACCTTTTGCTTATATTTGTATGAAGTGAGATGTATCTCTGCAATTGAATGTAACAGTGTAATGGTATAACAGCCTGCTTATCCCAACTGCTATGAGAGGTTTCTGCTTAAAATGACTGAAATAAAGACAATTTTAAATGGAGATGGAGGACAATGCATCTGATCTTGATTTCCCTTTAACTAATAAATCTTGGACCCATTTTAAGTCCAGAAACTTGCAGAATAATGGGAAAACTCTCATGTTTTTCCAGTATAGTAATAAGAGAGAATAGAAGTATGAGGGATATTTAGTCTGTGAACCTAACATCCCTGAAGGGTGAACTAGCTGTGAATGCTTTTAATGTGGAATATATTACATACATGTAGTTGCACTGCTTACATTTAAGAGTTGGAATTTACTGAGCTTGGGGGAATGCCTGGAGCCTACTTCTTAAGACACTCATAGCTGAGAAGGGTGTCTTGATACTTAGTCTTGTAGTCAGTTCTGCAGGTGTGCTGGTGTGCACACCAGTGTGCTGGTTCACAGCAGCTCCCTTCATTAATGTAAGTGGCTGGCTCATGATCAGGAAGCTCTATCTGGTTTGAAAATATTATCAGTTGATACTGAATTAAAATTAATGCCCATAAAAGTAGCTGTGATTTGTTCGAGGTCTTGTTCCATCCTGCATTGTTGCCCCCAGACTGAAATTCTCACATGAAGCACTCTGTTACAAACTGCCTGTGTTCAGGCTTCAGCTGTGGAGTAGCTGAGCCTTCTTTGCGGAAGACAGAGTAGAGCTTAAGCCTCCAGCTCAGGCTCCTGAGCAAGGTTGTAGTGTATTTGACTAGTTTTCTTACATGATTGTGAAGCATTTGTGCTGTGGAGTACCTTTACTGCTGTTGTCACTAAATGCCCTTGTCTGAGTTGCATTTCTACCATTTAGGGTGGAAGAAGCATGTAAGGTGCAATTCGTTGCTGTCATTGCATGTTAAGGTCCACAGTGAGTGTTTTTAGTTTGAGGTGGCTTTATGTGCTAGACAACTTAAAAGCAGGAGACCATGCAGCCAGACATTGAATTTTTGTATTTTCGTTTCAGTATAACCATCTCACAAAGACTCACAAATCACAAAGACTGGGCTTCTGATACAAAAACCACAAAAAGAAAAAAACTAAAAGCTTAAAAAACAAAACCAAACAGCCAAAAAAATCACCAAGACAACCTACCAAAAAAAATGTCCCTGAAACGTTGTATGCCTGTATGCATTGTCCAGCTGCCTCACCCAGGCAAATAATGGATTGTGTCTTTTGGTTATGAATGATGCCTTGTTTCTATCCTTAAACCAGTGACACTGATGTTTCTCAGCTTTTGATAGGTCTGTAATTGACTTCTTTTTTTGGTGGTGGTGGTTTGTGTTTTTTTTTTTTTTTTTNATGCTGTAGACAGCAAAAAAAGTGCTCCCCCTCCTAATTTTTTTAATTTTTAGATGTGTTTTTTTTTTTTTTTTTTTAGAAGCAAACACCTTTTTCTTCATTACCTGCTACTCTAGATATTTTTTTTTTCTGAGGTCACAAAATGAGTAAGTGAAATAAAAGCACACATTGCTGAGTTTCTCTTCAACTCTTAAAAATTAGTAATGGAAGACTTGAACGTATTTTTCATTTACTCTTAGTAAATGTGCATGACTTTACTAGTCCTCAGCCTTTGAATCTTTAGTTGTATTTGTTAAAGTGCTGATAGGCAACTGGAGAAGTAAAAGGGCTCTGCAGTAGTTATGAGAACTGTGAAAATGTGAGTTTTTCTAAAATGTTCTATCATAAATCACTACTTTGAACATGAAAAGGAAGTTCAGTGTCTTTTTCTTAATATTTCTCAAGTAAGGCTTATTAAAAATGGCTTTCAACTTACTTTTCAACTGTTACAGAAGCTTGTGGTGTAATTGGAGTTTTGTGGTAAGGAATGTTGGTAGTTTATATAGCTCCATTTTATTAACATATGTAAAAAGCCTTAACGATAACTTTCAGTGCCAGACAGCCTTTCCTCAGGTGTCCTGAATAAAACCCCCCCACCACTTGAGATAACCAATGACCAGAGCATCGTTCTGCATCTTGTTTGTGTGAACTGTAGCATTGCGTTCCTGCCTGGTACAGCTGGAGTAGGGGGTGTCTGTGTATATTGCAAGGAGACTTAATCACGCTTTCATAAATAAAAATCACATGAGATTATGATGTCCTGGATTTCACAAGTTACTGTCTGAGTGTCCTGAACGTTTATGCTCTTCTGTAGAAATTCTCCAGGTTGGTTCACTTAACCTTACACTCTTCACGTGGTTTAGCTGGGTGTGGTATCTTCCTAAATCTGCCTCTTGCAGTTGTTCAAATGCGTGAAATTGGAACTTTTGTGGAATGGGCAGGGAAACCTTTCGCCCCCAAGCGTTGTGACAGGGGTTTTTACCTTTCCCTTGGCGCTGGATGAAGCGAGGCAGCAGTGAGGGTGCTTGCTGCCCTCTAATGTCCTGTTCTGGTGTTTGGCTCATTGCTGCAGCAGGCCGTCGGCACAAATACGCATTTAATTCATGGTGACTGCTCTCCTAAGGAAAGTAGAACCGGGCAAACAAGAGACACAGCTCCTGCACGGCTGATTCAGCCCTACTTCTACCAAAGGTCCGTGTTTCATTATCAAACCAATGAGCAAAGACAGAAGCAATGATAAAACTGGCTCGCACCTGTAACAGTAGTGTCTTAATGGCAGGTAGAAATGCTTCCTTATGAACCAGCTGGCAGGAAGGGAAACCCAAAGAAAAAAGCTGGCTGAGTTGTTACGTGGTATGAAAAGGCTACGTTTATTGTAAGTGGTTTTATTGTGTTTGTCAGTTTCCCTTTGCAGTTGAATATTTCTGTTCCCAATCTGGAATAGTAATAAAAACATAGATGATACTCATTAGTGTAGTGTGCATTCATTGTATTTAGTGGTATTTCCTTTCTCATGATTGTTTCTGGGCCTGCCTTTTAGTTGTGCTTTGGGTCCTTCTTTGCACATGCTGCTGGGTCAAATTGGAAGCAATAAACAACTGGATTTTTCTGAGCATGATGTGCAGCATCTTTTACTTTAGTTGGAAGTTCAATACAAATGCTCATGTAAAAAGAGGAAAATTTTTTTTGCAAAGTAATTTCTGAGAACATGCAATTAAAACTTATGAAAATGCTATTAGACAAAATGTGAGGTGTTACATACTGAGATTTGGTTCATATCTACTTCCATTTATCTGCTGCTGTTGGGAAAAGTGCTGACAGACCTTTAAACAGCACGGACTGTTTCAGCTCCAAATTATTTGCCTTTTACTTCAGTATCTTTTTAAATGAGAATTTTCTGCTGAGCCCAATGCCATGGCAGTACTTGCGGTACACTTGCTGGTTAACAGCAGCGCACATATCAGAAATGTTTCAAGGGTTTGTGGGTTTTTTCATGGGATGTTCTTTGTCCTGGATCCATGGAGAAGATCCTAATGCTGAAGCAATGACACTGTTTAAGTGTTTGGCATTCTTAGCACTTAATAAAAAAAGTTAGTAACTTTTTTTTGTTTACTTTGCCTGTGTTCCTATGAGCATTAAAACACTAAATGGCTGTTACAGAAATGTCCCTTATCTCTCGCTGTGCTTCATGGCTTCAGCCTGAGCTACCCGAGCTCCGCCTGAGAGCCGGCACGGAGGGGAGAGCTGGGGTGGGTGCTCACAAGGAAACAGTGAGCTTTGCCCTCTGATTCTTGGCGGTCTATGGCGGCATTATTAAAAATCCACTTTAAATGTACGCACACGTGGCTTCTTCGTTAAAGAAATGCTAAGTCCGTGGTTAAATGTTCTGCTGTGGTTGGGGTTTGGCTGCGGCGTGGGGAGGGATGTGTGTGAGCATTCTCTCCTGCACAGTCCGGGATGTTTTCCCGGCAGCTTCCGAGTGAGCTTTGTTGCCAATTTACTGTTCCTCGTGATCCGCTGCGGTCTGGGCTAGGCTCTGGCGATGATGGGGACAAGCGCCCCAGGCCGGCCGGGTGCGGGGCCGCT
>VYZR01124328.1:0-13797 GCA_013400675.1 Oxylabes madagascariensis
CAATAGTTTTTATATTTTTTCAGGACAAAAATTTTAAAAAGACTGTGACTATGACACAGTATAAAGACAGAATTAACATTCGAATCACTGAACGCACCCACGTTGTCCTACCACACACATCTGTTCCCACTGTGCCACATTTTGGGGTTTTGTATTCCACCCTGATCTACCTGGAGCTCTGCAGGAGGAAATAGGGAGAAAATCATTCCTTTCAGGTCCTCAACGTGGAAGAAACACCAGTGGAAAATGTGCACTTCAGGGACAGCTCTGGAGAACAATTCTTCTCCCAGCTCCCAAAAGAAAAGAAGCTGTCAGGATCAGCAGCCGGTCTGGCAGGTCTCCCTTTCAGGAAGCGCTATCAAGGCTATTACAGATTATATTGACAGAGACGCCTTCGGATTTAATCCCCTCCTCTATGTGTTTCCCCTTCCTTCTTCCTCTAACAGGAATTGGTTTTAAAGAGGAGTTTTCAGCTTCCCTTCTAGCAAGTGAAAATTCCACTGCTCCACTGCCTTCTGTTCATCCCAAAAGAATAATTACTGTGTTCAAATACCTTAATTTCCCACCTTTTCTGCCATCTAGGCTTTTATTTTCCCGTACACATGTAAAATTTCCACATCAGAAATGGATCCTAAAGGGCAAGGTCTATGACCTATGATTAATAATTATTTAAACAAGAAAATAAGTTGGCGATAAAGTTGCTCGACACTTTCCTGGCAAGGAAAAGCCTTTTACTCCTATCAGCATCCAAACTTGTTTTCCCATAGGAACAGACTCAATTCACACTGCCAGTCCTGTTAGAGACTTGGAAACTCCACGGTGACCTTGGGTTGAAGCTGACAGCGCAGAGGACTAAAAACACTAATCCTGCTCTAGAGAAATGTGCAGATGTAAAGCAAATCCTCCTAAAAAGCAACCCCAGTTTAGATCTTGGCCTTCTGTTCAACCTTTAGGAAGAAATTCTTCCCTGTGAGGGTGGTGAGGCCCTGGAATAGAATTCCCAGAGAAGCTACCCCATCCCTGGAAGTGTCCAAGGCCAGGTTGGAGATGGGGCTTGGAGCAACCTGAGATACTGGAAGGTGTCCCTGTCCATGGCAGGGGGTGGCACTGGAGGAGCTTTCAGGTCCCTTCCAACCCAAACCAGTGTGAGATTCTGCTCACAGAACGACTTCTTTAGACACGTCTGTTTCATTTCAGACTGGGAATCTCCCTTACATTTATTACCTTTCAAGTTACTCTACACTTGGCAGCTACAGCTGAACACAGTGAATGCCATCACACCTTTGTGTCCTCTCTACATAAATGGTCCCCACTTCCCCTCTTTTCCTTATCCGCACCACATTCCCTCTTCCTCATCCCGCTTCCTCCTGAGAATGTCTTGCATCCCGGTGTCTCCAATCTGCTCTGAATTACCCTGAGTCATTGCAAGCAGGTATTAAGGAGTTTCAGAGCCAGCTAATGCACATTTCCATGGCATACTTCCATGGCCTGAAATAAACCTCAGTAAAACATGGAACAACGATGGCAGGGAGAACCCTGAGCTTCCAACTTTTCCCTGCTGCCATCCTTTTTGTACATCTTTTTTAATCTCTTTCTCCTTCCTTCTGCAGGAGACAGTACCAAGGTCGGACCATCTGCGGATTTTACAAGTTCCATGGAATGTTTTCAGACCGCACTCTTAACCTCAGACACTCCTATTGGATTTCATAGGATTCAGCCACTTTTTAGCCCCAGGGTGCTGTAGGTGCTAAATAGATTATCTACATCTCTCAGCCACTATGGAACAACTACACAGCAAAGCTCTGTTTTTAATCCTGCTGAGACTCCGACTGCTTTTTGCCACCAGGTATCCCACGGCTTCACGAGAGGAAATGTTAATCTGGAATGCTGGCCGAACTCCAGTTTAGGTAATTATATTCTGACAATTTACATTTTCCCTGCAGTTTTTTAATGGATATGGAATTTTTTTTCTTCCCTTACTTTATGACATAAAAGCAGTGGCCTGGTCGTGCTCCTGCTGCTGGATCAGCTGCCAGGCTTTGCAGCTTAAGTAGCTGCATTTCAGTGGTAGGTAAAGGCATCTCAGTACAGTTAAATAAAGCCCTTTGAAGACCCCATGGGCATGAGGAGTATTGTAACAATACACCCCACTGCTGGCCATAAAGCATGGCAAGGGCTGGAACATGAAATGAAACACCCAGGAGCAGTATCTCCTGGCAGGAGCAGGAAAGGAAAAGTCAGCGCCGGAATGGACACACAGACCCTTCCCTCCCAAATCCTAATTCTGCTTTGGATCTGGTGCAGCCCCAGCTAGGATCCAAAGAGCAAGCACAATGAACTGTCGGCATCCTGCACAGAGGAGCCAATTCCTGATAGCAAAAGAAAATAAGCTTATAAAAGTAGTGGAAGCTTTTGGCAAGATGCTGGAGGCCACTGCCTGGTGCTTAAATGGGATGAGGAAAAGAAATGCCTGCTTCCTTGTTAATGAGGGCACAGTTACTGGTTTTATTTTACCTGGCTTTGTAAAAGAAAAATCATTGGGCAAGAAATGGAGTAGAAGCTTTTGTTTGGGGTGGAGTATTATGGATCACATTCTGCCACATGCTTGATTAGGGACAAACATTCTAGATAAATTAATTAAATGACTGTATTATCACAGAATCACATAGTGGTATGGGTTGGAAGGGACCTTAAAAATCATCTTGTTCCAACCCCATTATCACAATGCTTTGTTTACAAAACCATTCATAACCACTCTGAGTTCTTTTCTTCACAAGAAGCTTTCTAAAAGGCTCATTTTCCTATTTCAGGAACAATTATTTAAGTTCTGAGAGATGAAGACAGTGGTGACAAATAAACCATGAGATACTGGATGGATACAGACACATATAGCTTTCCCTCCTTCCCAGTATGTCCCAGATCACTGTCAACCAACAGCTATTACCAGTACCAGGTGAGTCTTTTTCACAAGTAGTTTGTTGACCAAAATATGTTTTTCCCCATCCCCAAAATGGCCAAAAATTAATTGCAGTGTGACGGGTCACTCCTGGCTTTGGTGGAGCTGGACGTGGTGGGAGAGGGTAAAGGTAGAGCAGGTTTCCCTCCCCTTGCTCTGTAACAGCTCACAGTAATTCTACACCAATCCAGCATCAAAAGAAATGATCTAAAACATATCTAAGTAGAACTTACCTACAGAAATAATTTTTTAAATCCCATTAAGAAACTTCCATATTGCAATACTCCTGGAAATTCCATGGACTCCTAAGAAAGACAGAATCCAAGGCAGGAAGCAGCAGCCCGGCCTGGTGACAGCCAAACAAAACTCTGACTGGGTCTTGGCAATGACTGAGCAACGGCACAAAATACCAGCGCTGCCTCTCTCCTAAAGGCTCCTTCCCCTTCCAAGCCCTGCTGCCTTAAGGAATCAGCTGCATTTCTGGAAAATTCCCTTGAATTCCTGGAGTGTTACAGCTAACCATGCTTCCCCTTCCCCTCAGCACAGATGCTTTGAAGTTTTCCAGAGATACCCAAGGAAGAAGACACATCCCAATACCTAGACTAGCCCCAAACTCCACCCTGGAACAGATGGCGGGGTTCTAAATACAGACACATCTGGTAACCACTGGTATGAAAAAGCTGGCAGGCATCAGCTCATTCTGCTCTACTAAATATTCCATCACTTGAACTATATTTAAACAGAAGTTAAAAAGAAACAATCATTTTGCTTGTCTATAACATAATCCCCAAACACCTACATATTGTAACTGTTGCATAGCTCAGGCATTACATTCTTGTTTGTCAAAAGCAGGGTTGTTTTTTCTTTAATTAAGTACTCAGCACTGTCTAAACTTAAATTAAAAGTGACTGCAAACCAAGCAGTTGGGTAAAGTACAAAAGCATCGTTTTCAGCGTGTGCTTTGTTGCACCAGGCTACCAGACTCAAGGCTGCAATGTTCCAGCACTTCAGCTCACCCTCGAGTTCGCACAATTTGAGGGGCCTTGACAAGCTGCCAGATTGCTGAGAGTGCTTGAAACGACTGGGGGAGCGCAGGCTCTGCTCACACAGACCTGTGTGTTTAAGCCAGCTGTTCCACTTCTCCCTGGGTTCAGCTCCCACAATGTAAATCAGGGATAATTCTTCCTTGTCAGGAAAACAATCTGTTAGAAATTATCATCATCCTGTAGTAAAGGCAACTGGGAAACACGTCTGCAGGTGGCTGGGGAAAAAACCCACCTTCAAAGCCCCCCATCAAAGTCAGACCTTGAGCCTGCATACTACCCATGGCCACCCCAAATCCATGCCCAAAACTCCCTTTAAATAATCTTCTGGGACATTGTTCTGCAGTTCTTTCTGTGAGCTGAGTGAATCATCTGTGTTTGCTAAAAATCCAAAGCGATAGCAGGCATAAAACGATCGTTCTGGATTAGAGTTACTTTGGGAAAAGGCTGTAAAAGGCTGTCTGCTGGGATTGTGCTAGAGGTCCACTGGAGACCCCACTGTCGAGTTTGGATGTGTGCAGAGAGCTTTTAAAAATGGCTAGAGAGAAAAAGAAATACTCCGAGGAGCTGGCTGATAAGGGAGTCTTAAATTCCAGATACAGAAGGAAGAACAAATACCAACAGTGGGGCCCTATAAGTCCGGGATGTAAGAGCCAACAGACCTGAGAACAAAACAGGCACTGAGCAAACGGGAGGTGATTCTGCAGGAGACTTTTGGCAAATAGTGAGGATGCTGTAATAAAAGCCGCTTGTGATCACTCAATTCAAGCCTATTTTCCACAAGTTGACTCAGTTTAAGCAAAATAAAAGCAGGTCTGCAAGGTTTTCAGTTTCAAAAAGTTGAGGTAATTAAGCGAACTTCTTTGAGAGGCTGAATGGCTGAAAGGCTCCGATGAGAAGACCTTGAAGCCAAAAAAGAAAAACCATCTGCCATTTGCATCCTGAATAGAGAAAGTGAACAAGAAGCACACGTGGGGAGTGAGGAGAGCACGCTGGAGATTGGAGATAGCCAGGGTCAAACCCCCAGGCTGAATAGAGATGCTGCTGCTGAGTGAAGAGAGTGTAGGGGTGAAGGGAGGGTGAGCTCTGACATCCCACAGCCATGTCTGAAAGTGGCTGAAGTTCTCCTGTAACCACAGGCATCCCATATTTCCAGTGTCCCTCTGGAATCATGGATACCTCCAGGCAGAGTATTCCTGCTTAAGGACAGAGGATGGGGAAGACTCCACTCTCAATGGCAGACAAGGCTGTAGAACTGAGGCTGAATCAAAAGATAAAAAGCATGGAAATCCTGAGCACAAAGTGCCCATGAAATCAAAATTACGCTGTGCTAAAATAGCCTGGTACCTGTCTTTGATAAAATAACCGTGGCCTTCTGACTAAAAGGCACTCGGTCTTATTTATTGGGATTTTAGTAAAGCAACCAGAAATCTGGGGGCTATTTGTAAATGGGGAAAACGGGGATCAATAATGAGAACACCGGGATCGATAATAAACACTCGCGTGCCTTAAGTGCTGCAGGTTTTATAAAAAGCGCCTTACAATGATAAATAACGATAAATAATTGTCAGCGTTTTGAGCACAATCTATTTCAAGCTCTAACTTTACCATACAAAAGGCTTTAAATTTTAAAAAATAAATATCTAAGTAGCACAGGCCTGCCACCAAAATCAACCACTAAAATAAGGAAGCAGGTGGCGGCTGCTGCTTTTTCCCAGCTCAGAAGGTACTTCCTCCTTTCCACAGTTCACCCAAATGAGTTATTAGTGCATAGGAAACAGCTAAACCCACTCCAAGCTGAATCAGAATGAAAATATTTCTTAAAATGTAAACCTTCCGTGGTTTTTTTCATACCTGCAGTATTCTTAAGTGTATTTGCAAAAGCGCAGAACCGGATATCCAGCGTCTGATCCCTTAATACTGAAGCCAACCACATTGCATAATCCCATTAATACATTTATCAGGCTCCATCTTCACAGCAATCAGGTTTTTAGCCCTTTACACAATTCCCATTAGAAGGCTCTTCAAGCACCTCCCTCGGTTTGAAGCTATTCTGCTCTTTTCCAGCCTAAACTTTTTCAGAGCCTTTTGTTCTTGTGCCAGAATTGTCATTTAACTTAAAGAACTCTTCTCCCTCTCTGGTATTTACACCAGTGTATTTATAGAGAAGGAATCTAATTTTTCTCTGCCTTTTTTTGTCACCACCTCACCATCCAGGTTCCTTTAATCATTTCAGGAACCGGATTTCCTGTTCTCCAGATCATTTCTAGAAGATGCCCTTCACTGCACCTTTTCCAGCTGGAATCAATCTTTCTCCTATGGACAAGGAATGCAGAATGCATTTTAAGCAATGCCTCACTAAAACCTGTTGCAGTGGCATTTGCATTTCCTTGTCACCAATGGGAATAATTCAGTTGACAAATGTGATCCCAGAATGTACCTATATCATCAGGACATCAGAATTATCCTATGGTTGATTAATACATCCCAGTTCCCACACAGAACCCCCAGCTTTCTATCAGAGTTTGCATTACAAGAACTCACATTTGCTTACAGACAAATGGTCCCAAAGTCAGTCATTCTTCTCCTGGGATCTCCTGTTTTTCCTCTTTTGATGACAACTCCAAATCCCATTAATTTCGGCTCTATCATTAGTCAATACCTTGATTAATACCAGGCTTGAGACCAGTCCGTGAGGAGCACTATTGCTAACTTGCCTGCCAATCCTTCTTCAACCATTCTGCCTTTTCTGCCCTTAATACAGGATTTATTGATGCAAAACAGGAGCAAAATACTTTAATTCTGATTTATTTAAACTCTCTTGCTTTGCATTTTTTGTTTGGTTTTTTTTTTCCTTTAATAAAAGGCTGATTTTTGCTGGTGGAGAACAACAAACTCGTGTTTCTCCATAAATCAGGCCTTTGCCTGAACTGCAAAGCTGTCCTATTTTTACAGTTGGGCATCTGTAAAAATTAATAAACTATGCAAGTCAACACATTTGATGTTTAAAATGGTAAATGAAGTTTCTTAATGACTAGTCTGACTTTTTCATTGTACTTTGGGTTTAGATCACAAATTTAAAAAACAATGAAAAAGACATGTCGAACTTGTAGTTAAATAAAATTAACCTAAATGTGCTGAATGCATAGTTTAAATTAAAACAAACTGGTTTATTGTACAAAGAAATTCTGCAACCTATAAATAGAACAAACTTCTACCTATTCAGCATGTCTTCAAGGTTCCCAGAATATGAAACAAAATTAATTTCTATTCTCATGCAAAAGAAGAGCTGATGCGCAAGTAAAATGAAAAGTGGCAAAAACCACTTCACTAAACATTTTCTTTAACCCACCTGTCAAGGAGAGGACACTCACACAACCCAAACACCAGCCACAGGCAAGGGAGCTTTTCCTGGTGCAGGTGCAGCCAAACAGAGCTCAGGGAGAGGGGTAAACTGGAGAATAAACGTGGGGATCACTCCAGCTGCTGTGGGCAGGGTTTGACCCAGCTCTGCACATGCACTGCTACAGATCAGGAACTGTCCCAGCAAGCATTCCCTCAGTATCAGCCTTACAAAGTCACTTCAGCTTCCTCATCAGAGAGGAAAGCAGAGAAAGTGATGACATTGTCCAAATCTTCATTCACCAAAGCTGAAGCACTCTGAGATCCTACAACACGTGGCAATGCTTTTGTTTAATCAATACCAGTATTGGCTCCCAAGAGTGCAAGAGCAAACAACCATTTGCCCTTCCAATTACAGCAAAGTTCCACTAAAACCACAGTGTATGTCGAGATTTAAATTCAATCAAATTTAAAGATGAAGAAAAATCCTCCCTTTTTCCCACTACCAGTCACAGAACAATACTAGGCTCTGCCTTTTTATTTTTTAGTAATTAAAAATAGACTGAACTTTAGGAGCGTTATTGCACTTGAAGCAGTAGAACAAAGTGCATCATAAAAAGATGCCATTGGGATCAGCTGAAGCCAAGAAAATTGAAAACATTTTGAAGGAACAAAGCCAAAAACACAGAACCAGATTTAAACTTGGCGTGTGCTGTGGCAGGAGGCCAGTGGAAGCACTGGGGGAGTGTGGAGAGGGAAGGCTCCCCGCTGCAGCCCATGGATCAGGTGTGATGGGCCAGGTAATGGGGTGGCACAGCTGGCACAGCTGGCACAGCTGGGGGAGATCTGTGAAGTCAAGCCCACTGCAACCTACTGGGCTCCATCCCGGCTGAACTCAGCTGTGAAACATTCTCATCATATTAAGCCATGGCATTAATAAACATTGAGCTGTAATCCACCACTTGCTGTCTTCAAAGAGCTCTAAACCCAGTGACTAATTCTCACAACCACCTCCTTAGGTGCAGGAGCTGTTTATAAAGATGAGAACAAAGGCAAAATGGTGAAGTCATTGGCCACAGCTCCTAAAAAGCTATTTTTTAAACCAGAGGAGCACAAGGCTCCCAGTGACACAGCCCCCTCAGTAGGTGGAATTTCCCTCGTGTTTCTTCGACAGCAGGACACATCCACAACCTAAAACACTTGTCCCCAAACCTGAAAGTTCACATATAAATTTACTTCTCGAATGTGTGTGACACTGATTTTATATCTTCTCTGTGCAGGCAGGGAGCAGCAGAGCAGCAAAGGAAGTAAAATGGCTGAAGTGATGCTACAATGGAGATCATCAGGAAGTTTTGACCACTAAACTTGCATTTCAGTTGATGTGGTTTAGCCAAGAAAAAAAAAAAAGCACCTAGCTAAGCCTCCTCACTAAAAGGTTGGTAAATCACAATTGCTAGATTCTCGTCTTCATCTCAGTTTTTCCTCCAGCAAATGATATTACCCTAAAATTTACAAGAAAGCTTTGAAACAGATTCAGGTTTATGGCAAACTCCTGGAGAAAAGATGCACAGAGCATCTCTGTTACCAATGCTCAGCTCGGTGGAGATCTCCAGAGGAGACCAGAACTAAAAAATATCTTAACAAAATGCCAGAAACAAGAATAAGTTACTAAAGGGAAAATAAACCAAACACACTTGTGTTTCTAAGCACCTCAACCACGGTTATCAATAAACCCAGATGCAGCCTTTCCACAAAAGCTGCAGCGACAATCGATTCAAATGGATGGCACTTCTGTAATGCCCCTATTTGACTCTCTCGAGCTCAAGCAGATAAAAATTCAAAGATTGGAGTTCCTTGGTATTTTTATGTTAATCTGCACAGCTTTAGGGAAATTGTTGCGACTCAACTCCAATTCACTCCGTGTAGTCAGAGCCATTCAAGCACCTACCAGCAATTTTCATACCCCTCGAAGTCTATCTCATAAACTGTCATCAACCCAGTGCATTATCTTTTCCGAAAAAATCTGTCAGGAGCACCAGGCAGGCTCCCCCTCGGTTCAGATAAGCAGAGCAGACCTGACTCATCCTCTTTTTTTTCCCCCTTTCATCCTGGTTTGTATTGTCTCCTTTAAAATTTATTTTCCTGTATAGCACAAGATCAGGCTACATATATGTATAATGTGTGTGCAACGGACAATGAGAGAAAGCAAGTGTTTTTAATCTCCACCTATCCCTCTTTCTAACAGTTCCTTTTGCTTCATCTTTTTGGAGGTATTTTAGCATTAAATTCAAATGAATTCTCCTTTTCTCTTGCTTTTGTTGAAAGAAAACAAGAGATGTGAGAAACCCAGGCAGGAGGAAATGCTTTCCTGATCCGGAGCGCTTGGACTTGCTCAAGCCTTTTGCTGTGTTTCTGCAGAAAGCAGATGAGCAGCTACACCTCACTCCAGGCTACTTTTGCCCAACTGCCACTGCATTTAAACTGAAAACCAGTTTTGTTGCAAATAGAGATGGGCATCCGCGGGCCTGAGGTCTGCCAGGGCAGCAAAGGGCCCCCGCTCTGGCTCCCGTTGATGGATCCCGTGGAACAGCTCGAAGATCTCCCTCCCTCCTGGGGACTGTCTGGTATCTGCTGGAGCTCCACCCCTCCCCGAGGCTCTGTGAGTACCTGGGCTTTCCTTCATGCCTGGCTGCTTGTTTTTCATGAACTTACACAACCTTCATTATCCTTCAGCCCCGTGTCTCTTTGCCAGGCTTGCCTGAAACGGGCTGGCAGGTTCAGAAGTTGTTGGGGTGGCACAAACACACTGGCTGATTGGGTGAGATTGGGGCTCATTTTGTTAGAAAACAACACGGATGTTGGTTATTGTGCCATGGATCTGAGCAGAGATCCCAGGCACTGAAACAACCTAAAGATTTAGATGTGACCACGCAGAAAAATCAGTATTTGGATGAACTTGGGAACAGCCAAATGTCTAAAATACCACACTGATAAAGAAACCCCCCAGCCCAGCTTCTTGGCATCAGCCAGCACTAGAATAACACTGCCAAGGTCCCAAGGCAGCTGATGCCAGCCAGGAACCCCTTACAGCAGTCAGAGGTTGCGCCACACTCCCAAACTGCTTCACCAACAAGCCTGGGGTTGCACCACAGACACAGGAAGAACAGAGCTGAGATGGACCCAAAGGTCCATCCCTTTACTCCAGGCTGCACAGAGTTTCACTTCAGACACTTTCTTCCATAAGTCCACCCGAGATTCTTCAGGGTTTCTTCAGATTATGGTTGTCAGGCCCAAGTCAGTGACAACCGAGGTAGAGCAAAAGCTCTGACTCATCAATCCCTTTAATTCTTTAAGCCTCTCTTTGCATCACCATTGTGATTATGTTTTCCTTTTAACAAGGCCTTCAAGGCAACATGAAACACAAAAGAGCAAGGAGCAAGAAAAGTCCTCAGGTGGTCAAAGATTCATTACAACAGAGAGAATCATTCCCTTTATCCAGCCCCTACTTAATTGAGTAGCCTGATAAATTGATGGATTACAGTTAAATGATCTTGCTGTGATGCCTCTTGCTGATGAATGAAGAATATCCTGCCAGAGTCTCCTGGTTTCAGGTGATGGATTCGAGCCCAGGCTGCAAAACAATTCCTTGTGACTGACAAGCTCAGCCATCTGCACTCTTAATCTTGATAATATTTGATTGAATAAATCCAAGGTCATCATTTCCCAGGTGGATAAATTGTTCAAAATATCACCAGCCCTCCAATTACTTCAAACTGCATTAACAAAAAAAGTTGAAGAATATTCACATGAGAGCTGCTGAGATTTTGGCCTCGTGGCTGGGAAATACCTACAACCCAAAACAAAGCTTTGCTGGAGCATGAACGAGCAACTCTGGAGTTCCATTTGTCATCTCATGCCCCATAGCCCTTTTTCTGCAGCCCTCAAACCTCAGGGACATGGACCCCTGGGGAGTAACATTGCTCATGTTCAGTCACAGCCCAGCAGATTCTTTCTCTTTTGTGTGAAAGTTTGATAGGAAGCAGCTTGGCTGAACTGGAGTGATTTCAAGACGTGGGAAGCTGGGAAAGGGTAATTATTAATTGGCATCATTTTCTTTCAGCACATACAAACACTTCCTAATAGGGGGAAACCTTAAAACTCCCATACTCGAGCTTTAGTGAACACTTTTGTGATGCAACCTGATTTTTCCTTCCCATTTTCTTCTTCTTCAAGAGGCAAAAATGGGAGCAAAATCTTCTGCACCTTGGCTGCACAGAACTTTCACACAGATCTGTGCACAGCATCAGCTGGATCGAAAGATGGTGTGTCATTTGTGAAATATTCCAGTCCTTTATTGTGCAAGCTCCTAATTATTAATGTCTAGGCTCCGTATTTCTGCAGTGAGATTTATGATGTCGCTCAAGGTGGTGGATTTGAACTACTTTCCCCTCAAATCTACAGATGGGAAACCACAGAAGTGCTTTTTATCCCCTCAGTTTCTGTAGTCTCTGGTGCAGAAAAACCCCAAGGAGCAAACAAGTCCCTCAAAAGAGGAATCTGAGGTGAAAATTGTCCTTCTCTGCCTCCACCACCACCACAGTGACATAAATGTCTTTTAAACAGCTCCACACGTCCCTTGGGGGCAATACAGACAGATTTTAGCAGAATTTCACTGTTGTGTCTGTTTTTAGGGCATATAAACTGCACTACTGCAGGCCTCCTTCCATCCCACTGAGGCTTTTCAGACCAGGTGCAGAACGGGGACTGCAGCAGGAACAGGACACAGCTGGTGCCCTGGAATCAGGAGAAAAGAGGCAACTGATGCAAAAGCCAGTGGCCACACATAACCCCGGCGGAGGGAGCCAGAAGCTGTCCCCGTGGAACAATAGCAGGAAACGCTGTCACTGACCTGGCTGTGGCCTGTCACAGAGCTGGGCATGGAAAAGTCTTGCAAGGGAGAAGCAGAGAACTTCTGGGGATGAAGGGTTTCACTTCTTTGTGTGATTCCCACAGCAAACTGAAAGGGTAAGATGTTAAGCCTGGACATTAAGATCGTTTTGGAGGTAAAAGCGTGGTTGGAGACTCAAATGGAAGTGAATCCATTTTTTCTCCAAGGATATAATACACTGGAAAAACATGTAGAGTGAGCAACCAGCACCTGGACTGGTGGCACACGCTGCTCTTACTGGTCTAACCAGGCTTACCACAAACAGCTTGTGCTCCAGAACACACTCATATTTATATATTCATATACATATAAATGTACATATAGACATGGTCACATGTAATGCAAACAGATAATAAACCCACAACATCTTTTGGTTCCAGGATGCGAGATCTAAAAAAATAACAGTCTGCACGTGCTAGAGCAGAAGTTGCTTTAAAATAAGCACTGCTGGTCCCAGTGAGTTATAGGTGCTTGCAAGAGGCAGGATAATGGGATTTCACTGTGTTTCGTTCCCCCAGAGGTAATTGCACTGTTATCAGGAGATGCAGGATATGAGGCTCTGACACTGCTCTGATTCATGCTCTGGAATAAAGCAGACATTTGATTGCATCTGCATTGCTGACTCAATTGCGTATCTTTGGTGCTGATCTTGTTGGCGCTGGGAAAAGGGATTGGGAGGGAAAAGTGTTCCTGTTGCCTGCATGCCACGGCTTTGCTGTTTGCCTTAGGGCCTCACTGGTAAAAATAGGTAAATAAAGAAAATAAATGTGTTCCTGCCTCCATCCCACATCCACC
This sequence comes from Oxylabes madagascariensis, assembly GCA_013400675.1. Classification (NCBI taxonomy): domain Eukaryota; kingdom Metazoa; phylum Chordata; class Aves; order Passeriformes; family Timaliidae; genus Oxylabes; species Oxylabes madagascariensis. The sequence goes on from VYZR01124328.1 coordinate 13,085, forward strand.
AAGGCAAGGCTTTCAGCTAGTTTTCTCCACCCAAACCTGGCAAAGCGAGTTCAAGGAAAAAAGGGAATGTCAACTGCTCTGCTTTTGGAATATATTTGAAATTAAAAGAAAGTAAACCTTGCCCCATCTTCTCCCTGCACTTTAGTCCCAGCCAGTCTCAGAAAAAGGTGGAAGACAAACATTTTCTTGTTGAGGCTCATTCTACCTCCAAGTGGTTGTTTCCAAAGTCTGGATTTATTTCTTTTTTAACGTTTCAGCTCTGGCACATCTAATTCTCTTCCTTCTGGGGAATAAAAAAGAAGAGCAGCAGCCCAGCAGGTAATGAAACAGATTCTTCTCCAACTCTACAAGTAGAATTTTGAGAGCAAGAAGGTGACAAAGAAGATAAATGAACACCTTAGAGGACGCTAATCACACATGGGAGTGGTGATTTCCAGCAACTTCTGCCTCCTCTGGTGCTCTGGCAAGCCCTGGTGAACATTCACAGCCCCAGCACAGGATTGCTGCTCCTGTTGTCTTCTTGCCCTGCCTTCACCACCAGAGCTGTGATGGATGTGGCTCCTCAGCCTCTTCTCCTCACAGAGAGGGGCTGTGACACCTTCTCTGCTTAAAAGTGGGTGATTTAGCAAGAAAAGATCTACAGCTGCATTTTATTGAATCATACAAACATGTAGTGGCTTGTGTTGGAAGGGAACTTAAAAGTTCATCTCATT
>VYZR01124340.1:8357-21640 GCA_013400675.1 Oxylabes madagascariensis
CTTTCCTCTAACCTTTGCGGGAGGACATGTATGTCTAGGCATTGCTAGAAAACAGGCTGGTTTTGCCAAGACTTCATTCCCTGATGTGCCCTATTGCTTTACTAATACCCTTCTCGATTCCAAAGGCAGGAAAGGGAGCTTCCCCATCAGTGTTTCACAGAAGAGCTGGGGTTAACAGGCATTAATGCAAGCCATGACCAACACTGACCTGTTTTGTTCATGTGGCATCAGACAGTTTATATGAGATAGAACTCTATTTTCTTTAAAACCCACATTGTTTCACATGTGCGTAAAACATAATTTAAATTCCAGTTGATATGTAATGTACAAAACCTTTCCTAAACTGTGAACAAAACACAAAACTTTGTCCAAGAGAGTAAAGGACTCCTGGGGTTCTTGACCACATCGTTCTTACAGATCAGAAAGTCCCACAGACTTTCTCCCAACTCAGGGGTTCTTTTACTTCCACCCAACAAATGTCAAGTATTAAAACCACCAGAGCAATGGCTTAGTCCACATTTCATTGCCTGCACTGGAACAAAGGTTTTTGTGTAGTCTGTGACCAAAGCAAGCTGCAACCTCTGTAAAATAATTATGGTCACAAGGAGAATTTTCAGGAGGATTTTCCAAGATGTATTAAAAACTATTTATTTATGATAGCACAATTAGAAAGCTGCAGCAATAGGAATCAAAATAAAACCCTAGGAACATAAATAATCTCTAAGAAACTTCAGCAAGAGGGAGTCCAGACATATTTGTGCTGTAGGCAAGGACTGCCTTAACTGTTTACTTCCTTTTTGTACATCTGTGATTCCATCCTTTTCCATGCACTAATAGGCAATTGAAGTACTAAACTAATTCTACACAGAGGAAAAAAGGAACATGCTAGCTGAAACAAGGCTCTTCTCCTATTTAACATATCTATCCCAATTATTTGCAAAATAGGACTTTCACTCTGTTAATTACATGTGTAATAACAATTCAGGTTATTGACAGGAAAGAGCACATAATAATTGTACAGGAAACTCAAATGGGTGCTTTCCAACCGTCTCTCTGAAAAGCTACAGGTTTCTAAATATCATAGATCTCGATTGTGAAAATATTTTGATTGTGGAAATTACACACTTCCATCACAAAAACATGACTGGAGTTTTTATCCAGTTTACTCACCTGATGTGTGTCTTGGTATGGAAATGTTACATTTCTTGCCGAAGTTTGCAAAACACAAGCGCTGCTTTTGCTTCTCAAACAGCTTGTTTTGCTCCCAAATAACAGCACCGCCCTTTTTTTTATCATAGGTACTTGATACCAGCAGGTGAGAAAAGAAATCCTCAGATATCCCACCAAAGACTCTGCTATTCTTCGACTCTGCACAGCTTCAGAGCGCAAATACACGTGGTGGAATGAGCATCCACGACTGTTTCAGTAGAATATTTTTTAAAAGCCAGGAATATAACTCATGGAGCTGCTGTCATCCCAGCTTCTGCTGTGCCATTGCACACCCCTGCAAAGCAGAACTAAAATTCGAGGTTCATTTCCCAAGGTTCGGCCTGGAGTTAGCTCTGTAATTTTAACAGCCACGCCTCACACAGCAACAAAGCTGAAGGGGAAGCTGCCAAAGGTTAATCTTTCCTCTGGTATTTCTAGCCCCGATTTGCTTGGCCAGAGTTGCTCTTGGGCTGAATTGAGCAGGACAATGAGACTATTAAGCACTTTGGCTTTGTTTTACCGCTATGGAAACTCTAATTCCCTCCTGGGAGAGGATCTCTGTAAGAGGAGCATCTGCAAGAGAAAGCAGCTGCCTCTCCAGGGATAAGGAGCCTTGCATCCCATCTTTCACACTGCTCAGCTCAGACAGCTCCTCACCAGTGATGCTGGAGAAGTCTTTAAGTTTGGTTGAGTTAAAATGAGCGAATATTACTTCATCTGTGTGCACAGAAAATATTTTATTCACTAAATATTTTACCTAGAACCAGTCGTACTTTCCATGTTCTCTTTGTCCCTCATTCTGTCCTGTATTAAAACTAACAAAAATTGTCATGAAGTTCGTTTTAAGTGAAAAGTGATTCAAAAAGGCTACAACATGAAATCCTTCATGCCTGGTGTAGAATCAAAGGACATTACTTGCAGCGTGTCTACCACATGTTTCGAAAAGAGCTAAGTCAGGCTTAGTGGCCAAATGCAAATGAGGTCTGGGCAATACACCCAGCATTGCTCCATCTGCCATTCAAACCCCACGCTGTTCCCAGCCCAGTTGTGACTTCAGGCTGAGTACCAACCCACTGCCTGCCGGTGACTAGCAAAAAATATTCCTTTCCAAAATGTCTGGCCTCAATAATACTCAATAATACTCANCACCAGAGCAATGGCTTAGTCCACATTTCATTGCCTGCACTGGAACAAAGGTTTTTGTGTAGTCTGTGACCAAAGCAAGCTGCAACCTCTGTAAAATAATTATGGTCACAAGGAGAATTTTCAGGAGGATTTTTCAAGATGTATTAAAAACTATTTATTTATGATAGCACAATTAGAAAGCTGTAGCAATAGGAATCAAAATAAAACCCTAGGAACATAAATAATCTCTAAGAAACTTCAGCAAGAGGGAGTCCAGACATATTTGTGCTGTAGGCAAGGACTGCCTTAACTGTTTACTTCCTTTTTGTACATCTGTGATTCCATCCTTTTCCATGCACTAATAGGCAATTGAAGTACTAAACTAATTCTACACAGAGGAAAAAAGGAACATGCTAGCTGAAACAAGGCTCTTCTCCTATTTAACATATCTATCCCAATTATTTGCAAAATAGGACTTTCACTCTGTTAATTACATGTGTAATAACAATTCAGGTTATTGACAGGAAAGAGCACATAATAATTGTACAGGAAACTCAAATGGGTGCTTTCCAACCGTCTCTCTGAAAAGCTACAGGTTTCTAAATATCATAGATCTCGATTGTGAAAATATCTTCATTGTGGAAATTACACACTTCCATCACAAAAACATGACTGGAGTTTTTATCCAGTTTACTCACCTGATGTGTGTCTTGGTATGGAAATGTTACATTTCTTGCCGAAGTTTGCAAAACACAAGCGCTGCTTTTGCTTCTCAAACAGCTTGTTTTGCTCCCAAATAACAGCACCGCCCTTTTTTTTATCATAGGTACTTGATACCAGCAGGTGAGAAAAGAAATCCTCAGATATCCCACCAAAGACTCTGCTATTCTTCGACTCTGCACAGCTTCAGAGCGCAAATACACGTGGTGGAATGAGCATCCACGACTGTTTCAGTAGAATATTTTTTAAAAGCCAGGAATATAACTCATGGAGCTGCTGTCATCCCAGCTTCTGCTGTGCCATTGCACACCCCTGCAAAGCAGAACTAAAATTCGAGGTTCATTTCCCAAGGTTCGGCCTGGAGTTAGCTCTGTAATTTTAACAGCCACGCCTCACACAGCAACAAAGCTGAAGGGGAAGCTGCCAAAGGTTAATCTTTCCTCTGGTATTTCTAGCCCCGATTTGCTTGGCCAGAGTTGCTCTTGGGCTGAATTGAGCAGGACAATGAGACTATTAAGCACTTTGGCTTTGTTTTACCGCTATGGAAACTCTAATTCCCTCCTGGGAGAGGATCTCTGTAAGAGGAGCATCTGCAAGAGAAAGCAGCTGCCTCTCCAGGGATAAGGAGCCTTGCATCCCATCTTTCACACTGCTCAGCTCAGACAGCTCCTCACCAGTGATGCTGGAGAAGTCTTTAAGTTTGGTTGAGTTAAAATGAGCGAATATTACTTCATCTGTGTGCACAGAAAATATTTTATTCACTAAATATTTTACCTAGAACCAGTCGTACTTTCCATGTTCTCTTTGTCCCTCATTCTGTCCTGTATTAAAACTAACAAAAATTGTCATGAAGTTCGTTTTAAGTGAAAAGTGATTCAAAAAGGCTACAACATGAAATCCTTCATGCCTGGTGTAGAATCAAAGGACATTACTTGCAGCGTGTCTACCACATGTTTCGAAAAGAGCTAAGTCAGGCTTAGTGGCCAAATGCAAATGAGGTCTGGGCAATACACCCAGCATTGCTCCATCTGCCATTCAAACCCCACGCTGTTCCCAGCCCAGTTGTGACTTCAGGCTGAGTACCAACCCACTGCCTGCCGGTGACTAGCAAAAAATATTCCTTTCCAAAATGTCTGGCCTCAATAATACTCAATAATACTCAATAATACTAATTTCTTTCTTGATTTTTTTTCACTTTGTAACATCAAACGTTTTCTACCGAGGGATGCTGGACAATAGCCTGGCTGGAATAACACAATTTAAAGGGTCATAGCCTTCTGCAGAAGAGAAGGAGGATTCCTGCACTTTTGCATGAGCAGGAGGAGCCCACAGGGAAACAGATGCTGTGAAGGAGAGCCCTGACAGATAATACAAAGGCATATTCAAGCCACAGCAACAGGTCATCAATAATCACCCTCTGATTAGGGAATTTTTCATCCATGCCCAGGTACAGTTGCACCTCTGGGGCTTGTCTTGCATCATCTTGTTTAGGGTCCCCTTCTTTGGACAAACGCTGGCTCCCAACTTGATACTCCTTCTCCTGTGTTAAAGGTGGGTGTCACACAGATGATGGCAGGATTTTTCCTCCTGGGAAGTTTTCTGGCCCTGGCTCATGAGCTGCTCTGCATGTGGGTCAGAGTAGAGGTGTGGCTGTGCTGGGGCAGCTCAGGAGGTTTGCAGAGCCAAGTGGGCACAAGGGCTTTGCTGAGTTCATCTCCATTAAGCCCAGGCTCTGTCAGGTGCACAGCCCTGCCTTACACAGCACTCGCTCCCAGGACAGCCCAGTTATCACTGCAGAGCCAACCAACTTCAGAGGCTGTGGAGAGGGAACTGAGGGAGGACATCAGCACCATCCACACCTCATGTGTGTCCTCAGTCCACAGACCAAGGTAAATCCGCCTCTGGCTGGCCACATCAGAAACCTACACATGGAATCCCAGCTCCTCACTTGGCACTGCCCACATCTGAACCTGCAGCTTTGTCACTCATCTCAGCCCACATCTGCCTCTGAAACAGGCTCTCCCTCATTCCCCTGGCATGGGTGCTGCTTCCAGATCACTGTCTAAAATCACCTCCCCTCGTGGCATGATGATTCCTAGTGGTGTTAAATGGAATGCACACCTGTGGGTGCTGTGATGCAAACAGGGGTTGCTATGGTGCTGATCCTCCCAATTATTTTTGTACACTTGGCAGGCCTCACCATTCACCTGGAACTGGCACAGCAACATCAAAATCTAATGGAGTAAAGATGAAGCCTCCAGAGGACAAATATGAATTACTAACAAGCTTTTCACAATGCCAGCATGTGCCAGCCAGACATATTAAAGAAAAAGCTCAGGTTGCTTCTGCTCCTTCCTCCCCTGTGCCACTTAGGGATTTCCTCCACCACAGGCAATCATGGATATGATTTCACCTCACTAAACCTCACCATGCCCAAGCACAGCTATTTTTTTCCAATTTACTTCTGGAAGCCAATCCATCTTAGAGCAATCCATCATGAGGGACAGCAAATCTGCACATCCATTGCACACAGACAGGTGACACAGCAGAGTGAAAACTCGAGTCAAGGATGCTGGCCAGAATTCACCTTGCTAAATATATGTTCATGCTGGAGGCCCTCATGTTCAGGCTCAGGTCCATCAGGCACTCCAGCTGTTCTGGCATCCTGACCTCCTAAACGGGATTGGGGGTTTTAAACGTTAAAAATGCTCCAAGTGCTTTCTTGTCCATGCAGAAACTGCAGGGTACTGCAATCTCGAGTTCTCCATACCTGTCACAGCCCAGGGTAATGTGGTAAGGGTGGCAGGAAAGAATTACCTCTACACGCTGAGTTGTGCCGGAAAAAGAGGAACTTTATTTACATCTTTCACATTTTATAGAACTCCAAAGGGATCCATGGATTGGAGGTGAGAGTTGCCACCTCTCTCGCCTACTGGTCAGGTCAACGGTCAGTCAACTCTCTCCTCCTCCATGGAAACATGAAAACAAACTACTTGTTGATACTTAGAGTGTGAGAAAAATCTTGATAAGAATGCAAAACATTTTCTTCTCAGAAGGCTGCATCGGGCGACAGGGTAACAGCCCTATGTGTCACCTCTGCATCCATACCTGCACATACGTGGCCTGCATGGAAAAAAAACAGCTGCCACAGGAGCCACAGGCTGGCAGAAAGGCTGACATTGCTGCTGTCACTGTGCTTATGCTGCAAGGGACTTGGTCCTGGCTCCCTCAGACAACTCCAGATGTGCACCCCAGCACATTCTCGGCACAGCCCTCTCTCACACCCTGACAGAGAAGATGCCTCAGAGGGCTGAGTGAAATACAAATGTAGCTGGTTCAAAAAGAAAATGAAATTCTGAGGGTTTGCACAGGAAACAGCCTGGGGGCGGAGAAAGGCGGCTGGATGCCTTTCATTGAAATGCAAAGAGGCAATTTTCCTTCTCAGGAAGAGCAAAAACCCCCCTCAGGGTGATAATTTTGCTAAGGTATCAGGAGAGTAACTGGTAGCAAAATCTATTCTAGACTGGTCCTGAGAAACCATGTTAAACGTGTTAAACGATATAACCGAGTTAAATCATCCCCGGTGTTTTCCACTGCATGACACTTTCTGCTTTTTTCGTCACTGCTGTCTTGAGTTACATGGGAGGAGAAAAATTTAAATATACAGGGGAAGAAAAAGTCTATCAAGTCTTAATGAGAGAAGAATTGATGCAAACAGAAACCCCTCCAACGTGATCCCAAGCACACTGAGTAAATGACCATCTGCCCATGTTCCCTCTTAGCTGGAGTCATTCATCTCTTCCTCTGCCTGTGCTGTGCTCCTTCTTGGTGGCTGAACCTCTTGCATCCGACTGCATCCGACTGCAGATCTGCTTCACAACCATTTTGCTATCCTTAGAAGCTATTTTAGCTTTGCCAAGCTGTGCTTGAGTGGATTCATCATAGCCAGTACATGAGGAAAAAAATGGGAATGGGTTTGGTAGGCGGGAACTAAAGATTTGGCTTGGTCTGAAAAAGAGAGGTGCTTGTTCAACCCGCGGGGAGTGTTTGCTGGCAGAGGGAGCAGCAGAATGTGCCTTGGAGGGGGCCCTGAATTCAGCAGGGACCAATGCCAGGGAGCAATGGGCTGTCCAGGCACATGTGCCAGCAGGGGAGGCACAATCCCTGTCCCCGGCGCTTTTGGCATCTCTTTGCACAGGGCACTGGCATTTCTCTTTCAGACTCACTCGGTCTCCATGCACCGCTGCTGATGCCCTAATCGGCGATACCTCCTCACACATCAGCCACACCGACTGCTCGGATCCTCCAGGTTTTGTTTTACCCCTACCCGACCACCCTGACATTACACATCCGCCTGTCTCTGTGTCACCAGAGCCCTGACCCTGGCTGAAGAACAAAGGAACAAGCTGTGTCTGCAATGGTTTTTTTACTAATCAACAGTCTAGTAAACTTTTTCCCTATGGTTTTTTTCCTCCTTGTACTTCCCAGACACCCAGTTTATACCATATACTTCTGTCCGTGTATGTGTGTGCCAGCCCAAACCTTCCCTGTCCCATCCCTGCAATGTCTCCATTGCTGTCCTGTGATGGCAGGAGTGACAAATTCTGCCTATTCTTTCATTTCAGCTTGTTCTGAGGACCATGCATGCTGAAAAATGCTGCAGAAGGAATGGAATCTGTTTTATGAAATGTCTCTATCATATGGACTCTTTGATGGCTACAAAGAAAGCAAACTCGTAACTTTCAACACAGGAAGACAGCATGAAAAATTCCCATCTCTTCTGGTGCTTTTTCACTGAGTGTGTAAACAGCCAGTGGTTTTGAGAACCCAACTCTTCCCTCATCTGCTACTGAACTGCCCAGGAGTTACTGGTAGTTCTCCAGAGATAACAGAGTGACAGTCACCCACAGGCAGGGCCTGTAAAAATGATATATTGGAGCTGAGATATCTTTTAGGAGGCAGGGTGGAAAATAAAACAAGCAGCCTTGGAGAGGGGGATGAAAGTACTGGAGCTTTTTTTCTCCCCAGCTCTAGTCCAGAGTGCTGAAGGAGGAGGTTGGTACCCTGCTCTGTTTGCTGGAGGAGACAGGGCTTGGGGCAAACAATTTCAGCGCTGGTTTTCTGTTGACTCCAACAAGCAGAGCAATTACAGCCATCCTCTGAAGTGGGGGAGATAAAGGTTATCTCCAGTAAAAAGAATGCTGATATTTCTGGGTAGCCCTTGTTCACAGAGAGGAATAGCTAAGCAACTCCCTGTGGACTTTGGGGAACACAAAGGCTCTTCAGAGTTTATGTGCTGAGATAAGGCTCCTGGGAAAATTTTAACCTAACCTTTCTCCAGCTGTTTGCTTTCATGGAAAAATCTATGTGAAGAAATCTCAAGAAGAAAACTTAAAATACATATATATTATTTTTTTAACCCAAATTTCACTTTCTACGTGGGAAGAAACAGATCCAACTCCAGCAGGTCTAACTGGGAGATGACTTCAGTGATTGGGGAAATTAAAATGTGATGACATGCCATTCTCTTTTTTTTTTTCTCTGCTGTATTTCATGTGTATTTTAGGCTCTCATTTTGCCCTGTAGAAGATGCAGTTACAAAGACTGAGTCTACTCACAGTTCCCATGTGGAACCACCTGTTGAAAAGAGAAGTCCGTTGTAAGCACTTAATAATTGGATTTACATATTTCTGGATTACTAATACTTTTGGATACTCTATTTTACTAACACAATACATGAATAGACAGTGCTGTCTTCTAAGCACTATTGATCATTTCTATTCCTTTTTGAGATGCTGCTTTGAAATTCTTTTCTGGATTCATTGAATCCAGGCTCTGAAGAGGATGTGCACTGCCTTCTGCAGTTACTTTTTTTCTCTTGAATTTCCTGGTTTAAATTCCTTGGAGCATATTTTTGCCTGACTGGCAGAATATCTAAATGAATAGCTCCTGGCAAAATGCTAACACCCAACACATTAGGGGACGAGTTACTTTAATTGTGAAAACAAGCAGATATTTGTCTAGACATTACTATAACTGTTTTAAGGAAGTAAATACAAGAGTGACTAGATATGAAATGCTTTTCATCTGCTAAAGGAATTTCTTGTATTCATTTCAGGCAAAGACTACAATAAGCATTTCCACTGAGGTAAATGATGTAAATAAGGTAAGTGCTACCCAAGGTAAAGAAGTTTAGAAGCCCCTGAGACAACAAGGTTGCAGAAATGAGATCTTCAACCTTGTGAGGGGTCATGTGAACCAAGGAATATGGATTTACCTTCCAGAAGGGGTGGAAGCAACGCAGGCATTGGAATTGCTTGTTTGTGTCAGTGAGCAGTTCCAAATGTCTGTGGTGATCACATCCTTCAGTTACTGTACTACAGCAGGACTTTTGGGTTTGCCTAACAGTTCCTTCCAAAAGCGTGTCAGTGGAGATGCCTTGTTAAGAAAATTTAAAACAAATTGTTTTATACACTTCTCTTTACCTGTAATGTGAAATTACTACAAAGATGCGGCCATGAGATGAGATTTTCCCTTCCGAGGAATAAGCTTGAATTGAATGTTCCAGGCACTTTCCATGCTGGGATGCCAGAACTGAAGTGATCCAAACATGTCTGGTTAGATTTGGAGCTCATTCTGAAACAACTGTGGCCAGATCTCCCCCCGGTTTAACCACTCTCCCATCCTACAGCTGGTGTTGCTCTGGGGACTCCTTGTCAGAGAATCTTTAGGAATTCAGCCCTGTGAATTCCAGCAAATGACAGATTTAGCAGCAAACTCCATCCCTAAGCTACTGACTGCTGGAGGCTTATCTGTGCTCTGATTCTATGATTACCACCCTTCCCCTAGTTATCTCTCTTGCTAGACCATGAAACACAGTGGAAATAAATAGTAACAGAGGCTGTCACACACAATGCTAATTATGCATTAAGGGCTTCAGAGGTCCTGAGGGTTTTTTTGCTTCATGATAACAATCTTGCTTTCTTCCTGATTTGGCAGCAAATCCAATTACACATAAATTATAAACCCTGGGCCTTGACACAACCTTTACAGCCCCTTTTATATTGCTCCTTGGTCCTGCTGTCTCACAGATGGCCAAGCCTATCTGGAGCCATTTATTTGCTGTTGGTTTATATGCCTGCTGTAAAATGTTCTATTCCCTTTGTAAGAAACCTCAAGCTCCAACTCTAAGTTTGTGCTTTTGGACCACAGAGTCTATAAAATATCCTGGGTTTATGTTCTTCTGCACCTAGTGGATAGACACAATTAAAGAATAAAAAAAAAAAATTCAGATAAGAAAAATAGTTGGAGCATAAGGGAAAAGAAAGAGCAGTCAGTGCTTAGGTAAGGTTTCCTAAGGTTTTTTCACGAAGAGAAGTGATGAGCTTGAAGGGAGAACCAAAGGGAATTTAAATCTAGAGAGTCTACAGGAATCATTAAAGATGCCAGGCCTTTCATATACATTACTGACACTGTGAGTGAAACAAAAATATGCTCTGTGGTCAAAAGAGGAATTGGATGACAGAAAAGAAATCATTAGTTGAGTTGTGATCATTACAAATACTTTGGAGCTGGGTATACACAGCACACAAATATTACCATGACACAGAATTTAGGACATTCTCTGAGAACAGGGCAAAGCATAACTTAGGAGGAGGATAAGATAGGCAGGGTGGAGATGGATGTTACATGTGAGACCCCATGACCTAAGACTGCTTGTGCCATGACTGTGCCGGGAAACCTGAGTCAGATCCTGTGATCCCACAGCATAAAATGCCATGTCAATTTCTCAGAGGCATTCCCCCTAAAAACCTTTAAACCTTCATCAAGAGCAGTGACACTTCCTGTTCGAGTTTCCACTGGCTTTTAGGTTGAAGCTACAAGTAGAGCAAAGAGTAAAAAATACCAGTTGGGAGAATAAACATTAGCCCTGGCACACTCTGAGCTGGCCAGCTAAAGAATTTATCCTACCAGAGAATAAATATGAGGATGAAAGTTCTCAATAAAAACAGATTCCAAGAAAGCCATCCAACTGTGTGGCCCTGATCTTAATTTTCTACCTGAAGGAAACCATAGATAAGTGCAAGCTGGGCCATCTCCACTGTGGTTTTCAATCTTCAAACCAGCTGGAAAGGGATAAGAATAATCAGGAGGCTCTGCATGCTCTGAGGTAGAGTGGCAGCAAAGAAGGGCTTATATGAAACCCAGTAGGAAAGCACCCTTTATTTCCTGACCCAGATACCTGGAATAGGTGGGGGTTATCCCAGAGCCAGTGAGGTCAGCACAACGTAAACATCAGACACACAGACATAATTAGTCACATAATTGAACAGCCTCAGTGGCTCACGTACTTCACAATTACTTTTATAAGGGATGTTGCTGTTACCTGCTGCTTGAGATAGAAATATCCATAACCTTTTGCAACACCAAATCCCACCTAATAAGACATTTCACCAGTGAAGAAGCACCCTGGTCTAAATAAAACTCCCATAACCATTGTCTGAGGCCCTAAGCAACCAGAAGCACTTAGAATTTCTGTTTTCCTATTTCTGTGGTAGCACTAGTGTCATTTTTGCATCCTGAAGTGCCATCAGTTCCCTAAGGACTGGCCAGCCCCAGCGCTAGGGAGCAGTCTTTGCAAAGATCCACTGAGTCCCATTCATGTGGTAACCTGACCTGATTCAATTTTTCACATGTGCTAAGGAGATCATAACAGAATTCATCATAGCTGCAGACCAGACAGGCAGCAGACAGGCAGCAGACAGGCAGCAGAGGGAACCCGAGCTGGAGGTGGCACTCCCAGACCTGCTCCCTTTCCTTTGTTAGCCTGGGCACTCAGTGCTGCTATAAATACACAGCAGTCACTTGACCTTGGCAGTTGCTTTGGCTGCAATAATTCTCCTTTGCAGCTGGCAGGGGTTCAAGAGGAGCACATGCCCTGCTGCCCCTGCTGCTCAGCTGGAAGGAATGACCTTCCTCTTGCTCTGAAGGTGCAGCTTTGTGGCTGCCTTATGCTCAGCTAGGAAGGACTAACCCCAAAACAGTGACCCCACATCCTTTTTCCCCCTGCTACAGGTTCCTATTCACTTTTCAGACTGAATCAGACTGAAAATCAATTGGATTTATTTTCCCTCCAACAATTCAGCCCACTTTCAGAGTGAAGGGAAAGAAAATGCACTTTTAGGAATTGACACATTTTTCCCCTCTTTGCAGAAATATGGATTGGAATAGATGAGTCAAAATAATTGTCTTTTTCCTCTCACTTAAGATGACTAGACAACTATAAATGTATGCTTTGTTTATCTAAAGGTAAAGGACAAAAACCCCATAATCAAAGTGCATATCCATCTTTCCTTTTCATAATTCCCCATTGAAAAGTTTTCTAAGCCAGCTGACCAAAACCCTCTAAAATCCTACTGGGAGGTGAGCAGCCCTGCAGGCACTTCACCCTCTCAGCCTGCATTTTAGGATTAGTCATGTTGCCCTCAGGATCACATGTCAGGCGCTGATATTCTGCCATTAATGTCTGTGAGGTGCTGTTTTTTCTCCAGTTAAATTCCTGGATCAACAGTTCACTGCTGAGCAAGCCCAGGACAGCTTCTGTCACATCAGGTTTCAGAATCACAGTCTCATGCCAGGCAGATCTTTCAAGGAAGTGTTTTCCTTTGCCAGGGAACCATCCATGGGAGCAAAGGCTGCCCAAGGCCAGTGCCCACAGGCATTTTTCATGGCAAAAACAANCCTTGTACAAACAGGTACAATTACCTTGTACTTGACAGATGTCAAGTCCCTTCATTCCATGAAGGTTGTGGGACTGTAGATGCCCTCTATGTGTACTTCCTACCACAGGGCAAGACAATTTAATTATGCTTTGTACAACAATAGAACAACTGGAGAGAGTGGAATGTAATTACTTTTGTGGGTTTACTTGATTTGAAAGGTGAGCACCACGTCCCCATGCAGTTCCAGCAGCTGCAATGGTATTGAACATCACTTGTGACATAATGTAGGCAGGCACAATATAATTTGAAATGTATTAAGCACTTTCAATAATTTCATTGAGGAATAGGTTTGCAGAAGTGAGTGACTACAGGGTGCATCAGGAAAAGTAAACAATAAGTTTAGGAAATCACATTATTTTAAAGTGCTTTTAATCTACTCACACATGAGTGTGATGAACACTGAAGGCAGCAGTGAGAAGAGCACCAGTGTGTAACTAGAGGGATGAC
>VYZR01124367.1:6123-16577 GCA_013400675.1 Oxylabes madagascariensis
GTTTATCCCAGAAGCTCAAAAGAACATTCATACTATAGAGAACTGCAAGGTATATTTATCATCATTTTTTTTTTACTCAAACATCTAAGGATCAAAATTCAAGAAAAAAAAAATCCACATAAAATGAGCAACAAATGCCTCAGAACTGTAATACCTGCATAAGACAAATACTTCATGTCAAACTCACATTCCATTTTTAAAAAGAGTTTCTCATTTTCACTAACTTACATCCACCAATTGAGCAATTATGCAATATGTGGGTGTACCTTGCAGTCGTTTTTTTTAACATCTGCATTCTGTGTTAAATTCTAACTGTACAAGATGTCTGATAATTTTTCTTTATCTTGAACCTTCAAAGTGGTAGGTTTACCAGAGGCAAAACCACACATCAGAGAATATGAGTCATATAATAAAGAAACTACTCTCCCCCTTCTCCCCCTTGCCCCCTGAAGCTATAATAACCTAAAGACACTCTATTGTAAATGGCTTCTTTGGCAGTATTGATAGCATGTACAACTTGCAATCATTTAGCCAACAAATGGAGATATTTTTAAGTCCTTACTGTATCCATAACAAATTGCTTTCAGTACCATTTTAAGGCAAATTAAAACTGTGCTACTGCAAAAATAAAATTCAGAATGTCTGTGCAGTTGCTTTCATGTCATGCATAAAATATGAAACATTCTATGCATGTGCCTATAAATAATAACATAAAAAGATAAAAATAATGTAAGATGCCTATGCAAGTTAATCTGAAAAGTATCTCTCATTTGTATACAAAGGATCAGCCTCCACGCAGAAGTCCCACATTGACTCCATATCAAATTAAGGCAACATTTACATACAAGCAAACCACTGCTCATGCCAACTACAACACATGAGGAAGCAAAGCACCTTGACCACTGCTTACGCAGGTTTCCACTCTGAAGTGCAGTAAGTATGGGAAACAACACTGAGGCCACTCTAGCCTTTTATTTCCTTTTATATCCTTTTCTGCAGGTAGACAGTAACTCTTCAGACTAACATCCTGCATCTAATTCCACATAGGAAATCAGCTTTCAACAAAGTCTTATTTGATGTGTCAATATGTAAGATTGCATCAGAAAATTTGAAGAGAACTAAATGCAGAAACAGCATTTAGAAACAGCAGCAAATAAATCCGTAACAACAAAACCTTGCACCACTAAAACAGGTGCAACCACCACAGCCTTGTTAAAAAGTTAACAGAGGTGATGCTGGCGTAAGATCTTTCCATGACCATCTCCCAAAAAGTAAAAAAACCCAATGTTTCAGAAAGTGAAGCAACACGTTCCCCCTTGAAGCAGAATAAATCAGTGGTTTCTATTCTTACCTGTGTATAGTCAAAGTCAGAAAGAGGAGCTATACTCTTGATGTAGTCCATTCGAAATTGGTTTTCTGGGTTGGCCAATGGAACTGGGGGTATTAAAGTGCTCATAGCTGAAACTATAGTCTAGAATTGGATAAAACAAAAAAAACAAACACATTAATCTCGATAAATCTAGGATACAGGATCAATAGAAGATAACACAATCCGATCAGCAAAATGGGATTTCTCTCATCACAATCTTGGAGAGTATAATCCTTATAATTTCCAGTACAAACAAGCATTTAAGAACAGTATAAAGCGTGCTCTTACCACAATCGCATCTTTAACGTTTTTCCGAATATCCAGTATTTTCTGTTTCTTTTCTCTGCATTAAAACAGAAATATTAACACTTTGATTTTTTTCTTTCAAAGCAGTTCAGTCACTTGCATTTATTTTTTTTTCACTGATAGCTTGTTTATCTGCTTTTCAAACATTATAACACACTAATAGAAAAAAAAAAAGGCAAGACAAATACATTTTCCCCCTATACATTTTCTTGCATAGAATGAAGAACAATGGACATTCATCCCTAATATATTTTTTTAAATCAGACAATCACAGCCACATCTGCAAAGCCTCCTCTGATGGAACTGGAAGTCATTCTTTCATTTTTACAGCATGCTGTAAACGTGTTCTAAATCAACAACATGTAGGTGAAGGCCAACAGATATCTAAAATGAATGCTATGGATTAATAATGATTTCTGGCAGAGTTCTTTAGAGAGAAAATGATGTAGCCTCAGAAAACAGGATGATTTCTAATAAATAGGCAAAATTAGTTTCAGTTTTACGCTAACCCCAGCACCAGAAGAACAGCACACAGTGTCATCCTGATTATGATTTGACACGTATTTTTATATTACAGACAGATGCAATATTTGGTTATTTGCCTCTATGTAAAAAGTAGTCGCCATGTTGTTGCTACACAGGGGCCTGTCAAGCGCTGCAGTAGCAACAGTGTAAAATACAGTAAAGGGGCCAGAAGGAGAAAATGCAAACATACAATAGCAGCAATTTCCGTATTCCAACTCCTGAAAACACAGTGTCAAGCCACTAAAACACAAGGGATGAGAGTTGAAATTTCCTAGCGCACTGTGCGTTAACCTGTTTCCAACATTTAAGGAAAAATAAGTCACAAAGTGTCAATAATTCTTACTCTGAATTAAATCCATTGACATGTAGGATTCGCATTTGTTTCACAATAGTGCTTTTTCCTGACTCACCAGCCCCTAAAAGAGAAAGAAGGAAAGGGAGAACATTGTGATACACGGTTCAGGCAGGGGGGTCGGAGCGGTTGATTTTTTTGTTTGTTTTTGGACGCTACAGCATCTCCCACCTCGGCAGCATTTCTGTATGTGTGCATCCATGTGGCTCAGGCGCTGAGCTCGATCTGTGGACGCCTCGCTCATTGCCCAATACAGCAGCCTGCATTTTCCATAGCCAAGGCGCACGCCGCATCTCCCCTCGGCTGCGCCCGCCGCCCCGGCGGGCTGGGGCTGCTGCCCCCTCCTCGCCCCGCTCGCCCCGGCCCCCACCTCTGCCGCTTCCTCCTTACCCAGCAGCAGCAACCGGTGTGTCGCTTTATAAGCCAGCCTCTCTTTCTGCAACTGCTTCTCTATTTTTTTGTTGGCTTCTCGCTGCGCTTTCTCATCGATACGCTGATCCTCCGTTTTGCTGTTGCCCAAACACCCCATAGCCGCTGCTCAGGGTGGATGTCAAATCGCTGCCTTCTCAGATTTAGTATTTACAAGGGGGGAGGGAGCGGGGGGGAGGCAGAAGACAAGTCCTTATATCCGCGTGTGTCCCTGCGACGGTTTCTCTCCGCTTCTTCCCACCCGGCTCGCTCACATAAAATGGTCTCTGGCCGCTTTCCGATCGCAGCGGAGTCGGCTGCTTCGCTCCCCACCAGAGATGCGGAGAGCAGGCGGCAGAGATAACCCTGCCCCGGCGGGGAGGGGGTGGGGGGAGAGAGCTGTGCAAAAATGCCTAACATGCAACGAGAGGGAGAAAAGGGCTCCTCCTGGAAACCAGCCGGGTGCCGCTCTCCGCTCTCCCTCCCCACCGCGCACACAATCCCTATATTTCTCTGTAAAGGTCTATTTTTGTCTTCCTAACTCAGCACTGCCTCTTTCTGCGAGACCAGGAAACGGCCCCGCTGCCAGCCCTACGCGCAGGGGAGCCGACGGAGAAAGGTAAAAGCCGGACGGATCTACCTGGATCCCGCNAGAACCCGGAGCCGGCACCGCCGCCGCGGGACCTGCGGCCTCCGGACCCCCGCCCGCGGCCTGCCGCAGGGGCACGGGGCTGCGGGACGCGGCGCTCGGGGACCCGGGGGGCTTTCCCCGACCCTTCCCCGCGCTCCGCGGCGGTACCGGGGGAGCCCGGCCGCCACCAGAGCGAGGGTGGGCACTCCTGGGTCTGGAATCCCAGGCTGGCACAGGTGACGGCTGCCATCGTGACTGACCTGCGGGAGCAGCGCCGGGAGCCAGCCCCTGGCACCGGGGTGCGGGAGCGGCCGGGGTCTGCCCGCCTGTACCCCGACACACAGAGCACGAACGTGCACAAACACCCTGCCTCGACTGCTTAACCAACAAAATGCCCCTTTCCACACAAGTAGTCCCGGCAGCACATGGGCCGTTTTTTCCCTTTGAATATTCCAAACTGCATCAGCTGAAACAGAAAATGAAGCTGTCCAAACAGCACACAATTATGTGTAATCCGAACATGGTAACATACATGTCTAATATCACTACAACAACAAATATCGACAAGAAACCGTATCTCTGTTCCTTCATTTGCCTCCATTTTAGATCCTAAAATGAAACTCCAAGTTAGACAACCCTATAGGTATTCCCTTTTGCTTCAACCTCTTGCCTTGCAAACTGGCAC
The DNA here is from genome assembly GCA_013400675.1 of Oxylabes madagascariensis. Lineage (NCBI taxonomy): Eukaryota > Metazoa > Chordata > Aves > Passeriformes > Timaliidae > Oxylabes > Oxylabes madagascariensis. The sequence continues at coordinate 10,400 of VYZR01124367.1, forward strand.
CTCAGCGCAAAAGCAGCAGTAAAGCACCTGGCTCTCCCTAAACTCCCCCTGCGTAGAAACCACCTGCACTGGTGGTTTCATGATGCTTGATACATTCAGGCACAAGAACACTAGAAAAAGGATGGACATTACACTGGAGTCCCAAAATACTTTCAGCTTTTATCTCCAAATATTATTAGTCCCCCATACTTTCAAAGATGGCATACTGAAAAATTAATATTTTGATAGATACATATGTGTGCAAAATCCTGGTCCTGAGTAAAATCAAAGAGACATTGCCATCAACTTCAATCCAACAAACTAGCATTTTAATCTAAAAAGTTTGAGATGTATGTAGCAAAAAGAAACTAGATTTTAGAAGCAGAAGGATTTAGCTTCGTGGGTTTTGTTTTTTTTTCAATGGCTCCCTCACTCAGGTGGGCAGTGCTGAATCAAGGAAGAGAAACTGGTACTGTCTGCTTTGAGCACACATCAGAGGAAGGTGAAAAGGGCAGGACCCAGAAAATGAACAGGTACTGCTCCCACCTGTGGTTGGGTATGTGGAGTTTTCAGGAGACTATGGAATTCAAGTGCCAGATATGTGGTTTTATGGTACTGCTTGATCTTGACTCTGGAAGCTGTTTTCATCTTGCATCTTACATAGGTTGGGGGAGCTGTGGGAAGGGGGGGGAGGTAATACACTACAGGATTGATAGGATCTGCCAGGCCAAAATACGCATTTTTAAAGTGTTACTGAGCTGCATTTTTTTAGGGCAGACTGCTTTTTTTCCTATTGACATTTTTTGCTGTCTGGAGAGGCAAAAAGCACCTCAGATACAGATAGGTTTGGAAACATAATTCAGGGTGACTGCTGTTTTTGGAGGCTGTCAGACACAGGATATATGATGAATAGCTTTTGTGAAGAGCAGTCATGTTTGCTCCCTGCCACAGCACTATGAGAGCTCAAAACTGAACGGCTTGGTTAGAAATCACTAACTGGGTCTGAATTTTCATCGTCTCTCAATGTCAGAAGCTGTAATTTATGATGCACAAGATGTGTGTAGCCATATTTATTACCTATGTAAATACCTCAGTTTGAGACCTAAGTCCCAAATCTGGCTAGTGTCAGCTGGTCTGTAGGAATCTGTCTTGTTTCTTCCCCTCAGCAGTTTTCCTCTTTCACATACTAGCATTGGGATTTTTGGTGCAGACTCATTCCCAGCTTTGAAACGGCTCAGTGCCAATAAATAGAATTTTACAGGATCCTGGTATATCCTGCTTTTACCTTTCTCCAAAAGAGGGAAAGTGTTTCTCATTTCCTCTCTCTCCCTTAAAAAACCCCATGACCCTTTTGGGTCTCTTCCTCCTGAGAAAAGATCACACAGTTCAAAAATGACACGCGCAAGCAACCTGTTCCCAGAAGGAACTTTTAGCTGTAATTATATTCCCAACCCTCCCTTTGCTTTTCGCAAACACAGCACTTATCCCGACATAACTGAACTACAAAATCCTAGAAGCAATAATAAACAATAGAGAAATTTTCACCCCCTTTGGACACTGCTCTTTTTTTTTTTTCCAGAAAGAAGACATAGCTATCACATGAATATGTCTCCTCTGCACACAGATAAATCTAAAATTCTATAAAAGGTTGCAGCAGTGCTGCTTCACCAAACCAACTTCCAGTACAAATTGCACACAGGAATAAAAACAAAATCCTGGACAAAGGAAAGAAGACTCTTCCTGGTCTTCCCCTTTCTTCTGAAGCAACCAATGTGGGATCCTCTTTGAGTTCCCAAAAGATGAGGTATTTCACATTGCCTCTGCCCCTTCATATCAGGCAACATATGTATACATACATATATTTATGTATGCACATTTATATATGCATATATTTATAAATAAAAATACACACTGAGTGGATATCTGTGAGCAAAAAATGAGATTTGCCTTCTACTTTTGTGCTCAAACATGGTGCTATCCCCTTGTGAAACCAGGCAATACAGCATAAGCCCTCCTGGAGGGAAACTGGAGACACCTTTACTTCCTGCTTTCCTCTTCGAGTTCCCACCTCAGGATGCTGCCATTTGTGAGCCTCAGGCTGAATGTTGGGGAGCAAAAGCTGCTTGCTTGAGGCTGTAAGTGCATTCCTGTATGGAGGAGGATTGACAACCCTCAGGCTGAATGTTGGGGAGCACAAGCTGCTTGCTTGAGGCTGTAAGTGCATTCCTATATGGAGGAGGATTGACAACCCAGCTGAAGCCACACTGGGTGACCACCCCTGCCACAAAGTCAGTCTCCTTTCTTGTGGCTGCTCTGCTTGGAGTAAGAAGGGACAAAACCCCAGTAAGAATTAATGTGGAGCTCCTACAGATGCAGCTCAAGAGACCTGGTTGCCCCTCCAATCCACAGCAGGACTGATACAGAGCTTTTTCTTGCAAACACTAGGTAAAAGTGGAAAAAATTTCTATACAGCAACCCTGCAAACCATTTGCAGCCCATCTTCCCTTTACGCAGCCTCCTTTGCGGCTTTGGTTCTGTTTATTAAAAAAAGGAGCAAATGGAAAGATGGAGGTAATCAAAAGCATAGGAGGGACCTAAGCCACTAGTAAAGAGATTCTTCCAGCTTGCCAGTCCTCCTGCCTCAGCTTTCACAGGGGTCTCTTAACTCTCTGCTGACACTGTCCTCAAGTATGGGCACTAGGTAAGTAACACTGGTGACCTGATCTCTGCTTCTCCTCACTGACCTCTCTTTTTCATGTAGCCTACTGCTGCAAATCAGGATATTTCTCACTAGTTGTTGGGTTTTTACTCAGCATCAAACTCAGGAGGAAAAAAAAGAGAAAAATGAATTGTAACTTCATAGGTATTCAAGAAAAAAAATCTTTCTCTCTAGTAATAAATTACTGGTAAGTTTCTCTCTCTGTAGATGTCAAATATTAACACAAAAGTACACACACTGTGGAAGGCTACATTTGGAGTTTTATAAGATACATGAACCAGAAACAAAAAAATTATGACTGTGTTAAAAATACTGAGTAAGGGTTTAGGAAAAAACCAACACATACTTTGCAGAGAAGTGAATATCACACTCAAAAAAAATCCTAACCTTCATCCTTTTGTTTAAACCCATGACCTCAAAAAAGTCATTACAATTTTTTGAGAGGGGCTTATCTGTTTTAAGAAGCAGGATGGGAGAGATGCCAGAAAAGATGAGGTATGCATTTCCACAGTGACCATGGACCTGATCCCAAATTGCCTTCATGTCCATTGATTAAGGACAAATTCATTGATGCAGAAGAGGGTCAGGCAATGCTGAGGGGCCTGGCAAAGCTCTGAGTAGTTCCTTGGCTTTTTGACAGGGTTTGCTGCCCCCATTCCCAAGCCCTACTCCTTTACTTGGCAGCTACCACAATGTAACTCACCTGACAAACCAACTTCTCCGGTGCCCACTCCTCTCCCATCTTTGTGCAGCACAGGGAGCAAAAGGGAGAAAGCAGCAAAAGGGAGAAAGCAGGTGATGTGATGGAATAGAAGGCTGTGGGCTAAAGATAATAGTCTGAAGAAAAAGGTAAGTTTTCCTTGGAAAAACTGCAGGCAGCAGTCCACAGAAATGACAATGATAGCCTTTAGCCCTGATAAAGCATTTGTGAAGGGGAGGATTAGATCTAAGCAGGAGCCAGATGTTCCTTGGGAAGCCTGTGTAGAAAAGCATCAGGTGAAAAGCAGATTTGCAGTATAATTACACTAAAGAAAGAGAACAATCCTCTTTCATTCAAGCTAGTTATTCCTCATCCAAGCTAGTTATTCCTCATCCATGTCCCACAAGAAAGCACAGGAAACTTCTGCTCTGGCCATCCCATCAGCTCAGGGCTTCCCTTTGGACCCTTATTGGTAAAATAATTGCAGTGTTTATTCTTGTCTTTTCTGACTAGAAATTCCTTATCTATGAAGGGAGACTCACATGGCATCATTCCACACACGTCCATCTGTTGGTACCAGAGGCAGAAGCAGCTGATTGAAACTAACAAAAATCCAGCAACGTCCTAATAGCATTTAAAAGACTAAGCAACCTCCTGTGGTTTAAATATTCTTACATATTACAATGAAATAACATTGTTAGAATGAAATGGATGCATTTGCAATAAGCAAAAGGGACATGTCTTTTGATGAATTTGCAAGACAACAGTATTAAAGGATATGTTACATTTTTGGCAAAACAGGAGGCACTTTTCTGTCATGAAGAATTTCACTTGACTGGACACTCCAAGGGCAATTCCCCAACTTCCCCACCGTCCCCGAACAAGGTAATACATTCCCATTTTAAGGCAGTGGAACATTAATTCTAATCAGTGGTTTAGGAGAGTCATCAGGATTAAACAGATTTAAATAAAGCCAAGCAAAACATGCTAATGTTGCCCTAATTTAGAAGTGAATTAATCAATAAACAAAGAAGTCATCTAGAAATATAGCTGAAGTTACCACTTTCAGAAAAGGAGTAAAATCTATACAGGAGATGTCTTGGATTCCCTGCAATATGCTGACTAACATCTTGCACAGCTGTAACAGCAAAGCCAAATCATTTGTCTGCAGTTTGTAAAAGGTTTTGTATATCACGTAAAATTCCGCATCTAATAGTAAATGCTCAGGTCAATTATCATGATCTCACTATTTGGACAGGAACAAAAAACTGGAAGGAAAACTAACTTGTGAGACACTGAACATATATGTGATATGCCTTAACCTCACCTTTATCTCCAAGGCACACCTCTGAGCAGGACACTCACTGTCATAGCATGCCTGCTTCCTGGTCTTTAGACAACATTCTGCTGAGCTAGATTTTCTCTACATTTACCCCAAACACATCTGACCTGTGATTTCCTTGTATTACCCCTCTGTCTTGATATAAACTTAGAGATATCTTTTTGTTTCTTCTCAGTTGTTTTAACTACTCTGCTTGAGAAATTAAGTTTTAGCTACCTCCGGAAATGGTTGATTTTCAAAAAAAAAAAGGAAGTCTCCACAAGTTTAAAAAGTTGTGCTCTAATTCCTGTGAGTGCCTGCATGGTTAGTGGTATCTCTCAACAGCAAATTCTTACAAATACAGAAAATCATTGCATACAACTACCTTAGCATGAAGTGAGGAATTCTGTAACTTTTTCTTAACCCTGTTTAAGGATCCCAACATGCAATTACACACAAGAGCAATCATTAAAAATTCGCTTCAGGAAATAATGTTGCCAGTAAATTGGTAGCCTCATGCACTCACAACCTGATTTACATCAATAATACTTACCAAAGAAATACAGCTTTTGCTTGACTGCATGATTAGCAAATCCAGATAAAATATCAAAACTTACTGAATAAACAACAACCTAGTATTTTTCTCATTACGCACCTAATTTTTTAAACTATACGTCTGCTTGTAACAAATACCTGTTGAGTCATGTTCTTCCTGGCCTTTTGTGATATTGGATCTTAAGTTTCCTGTAAGTATTTCTATGGTATATTTGTACAAAGCAGATGATCTCTGGATTAAATAGCTCTCACATATTTGCCCTTAATTGAAGAGACATGGCTTATTGACCCACGTGGTCCTTTCCACAACGAGGTTTATGTTACAATTAAACTTCAGGTTTTCATGACATGAATTTATTTATTTCTGTGGATAGAGAAAATGGTCAATATGAAGACTAAGCAGATACATTACTTATATAGATGATTATTCCATCTGCATAACTATGTGGGAGAGGGGGGAAAAACAATCCTAAGCAAAGCATGATAATCTCCTGGAAAGTAAGTCTACTTTTTTTCTTTTTTTCTACTATTTACTTATTCACTTTATTCACTGCAAGTCTCAAATGCTATTCTGATAGAATGAGTTCATGAAATTCAAACCCATACAATTTTACTGATCTTATATTTACTAAAACCCAAAAGTTTTTTCCAGCATCTACTGGGCTGCTTGTATAACATGGATTAGATTCTTTGGAACAAATATTTCTCACAGGATCATTTCACTTGGGGTGAAAGGTGATAAAAGCATTGGTGCATGAAGGAGAAGGGGGAAAAGTTGAAAAGTCCACAGAACTTGCAGACATTTTGGAACAAGCCATTTAATAAGTTACTGAGGAATCTGTATTTTCTCACATACTTTGGGAAAGAAAAAGTTTGTTTTTACAATAAAAATGCACAATGAGAG